>JABCMJ010002181.1:0-16017 GCA_014822125.1 Arbutus unedo
CCTCTGCATATTCGCCTGATTTGGTTTATAGTATTGGAGAAGACAACAAATTCCGCCGGTGGCATTTCCCCTCTCACAATGTCACCGTATCGATTTATTGGTCACCATTTCTCGTAAAGGGTGTTGAAAAAACAGATGAAAAAAATTACAATACCCTCCACTTGGAATCTATCGACGAACGGTGGGCGTCTGATTTGGATCAGATGGACATGGTTGTGTTATCGGTTGGCCACTGGTTTTTACATTCGGCTGTGTACATGTTCGGTGATGAGGTACTAGGTGGCCATTTTTGCCAAAACTATACTGAGGTCGGATTCTACGATGTGTTTGGCAAGGCATTTAAGACTACCCTCAATACCATAATTGAAAGACGAAGAGAGGGAAAGGGCATTGACGTAATTGTGACGACTTTTTCACCGCATCATTTTGAAGGCGAATGGGACAAGTTGGGAGCTTGTCCTCGGACTCAGCCTTACAAGGAGAGCGAAAAACAATTTGAAGGGATGGATGCAGAGATGAGGAAAGCCGAGTTAAAGGAAATGAAAGCCATCGTTGAAAGTGATAAGAAACGCGTAAAATTACGATTAGAGGCTTTAGATGTGACGAAATTAGCATTGATGAGGCCAGATGGTCACCCAGGACCATATTTGTATGCTAATCCTTTTGGCAATGGGGTTGGAGAGAGGGTGCAGAATGATTGTGTGCATTGGTGCTTACCAGGTCCTATTGATACATGGAATGAGATTTTGTTAGATGTGATGATGAGATGGGAAGGGCACTCTAGGACTGAAACATGAGATTTGTTTGGAAAACCCACAACAACATTACAATCTCAAGACAATAGGTTTTACTTGTTTATCTGATCGCACAACCATTATTTCCTTTGTCTTTCTTGTCTTTTTTTTTCATATTTAATCGTCAATTGAAAACGTGAATACAATCTCACTCATTTTGTAATTATTAATTATAATAGATGAATTATATGCAAGTAATAGCAGTGAGACTGGAACCCGCAAAGTGAACTCGTTACCCTCATTTATATGTTCTTTCAATCGGGTGGTGTTTTGTTGCATTTGAAAATAGCCAAAGGAAGAGGAAAGAAAATAGGGAAGGGAGGATTTGGGGGGCTGTAATGCAGTTTTTTGTAGTGCACATGTAATGTGGGTAAAATGACATAAAATGTGCCAAAGATGGGGATCTTGGCCATGGAATGGGTCTGCATGAGATGTACGTACAAATGATTTGAATGCGAAGGAAGCATGGTATTTAAGGTAGAGATTGGTTGGCAGATGAGTTGTTTTGTTTTGAGAAATCTAGGAAATGTGAAGCATGGCGGCATCTATGGCAACGTGCTTTGCCTTCAATGTTTTTCTGTTCATTTGCTTCCATACAATGTCCATCTAGTTTTAGACATTCATGAGAATTTTGAAGAGAAACAATATTAATGTTTTGTTTCCGATGTTGTTGGTGTATTTAAATTACAAATTGTACTACTGGTCCTGTTTTTTTCCTGTAGAAAAGGGGAAAAGGAAACAACAAATGTAGTAGTTGTTGTTAGGTATCAATAGCTGAGTAGGAAGTCATATAATTCATTTGTTAGGTAGTCTTTTCAATTTTGGGCACAAGTTGAGAACTTGGGTGGGAGCATAGTAGCGAGTAAGATGTTTATTCTCGAAAGTTCTCAATTGCAACGTTCACCGTTAGTTTATTCTCGCAAGTTTTCATGTGCAACGTTCACCGCTAGTAAAAAATCTTATGGGGTTATGAGAGATTTATCCACTTGTTCAATTCAGGGTCCAAAGATTGATCAAGATAAATCCCAAGGGATTGTCCGAGTGGAGATCGAGGCAAATTGTAAAAAAAAAAAATTAATCAAGATGTTCGTAAGTTAACCGAAAATGCAATGCACTTTAAACAAAATCGAAAAGATCTCATCACAATTGTGATAGGCACGACGATAGAATGGAATGAAAAAAAAAAGAAGTGCTGTTTAAGTTTTTTAAACTATTTTCTTTGAAACCTTAAAAAAAAAAGGAGCAAACAATGGTGCCAAAATAATAAACTTGTTGGAGAAATTAGAGAACTCATTCTCATTCTCATTCTCTGTTTTACCATGTTGCCACTTATATTCTTTTGAGAAAGTCTGTGTACACAGATGTGTATACAAATTTAGATACAGATGCGTTCAGATCCGTTAGATGCACATGGAGCGCTTGATAATGTAAGGGCTCCACGTGCATCCGACGATGCCGGACTCATCTGTGTCCGTAACGTCTATGTTCGTAGCATTATTCTATTCCTTTTACTTAGCGGGTTAAAGGACATGTGGCGCACAACTTTAACTCTAGCATATATCAGGATGAAGCTAAGGTTCTGACACGTACTACGAGCACAAATGAATACATTTAGTTCAACAGTTATAGAGATTAAACACTAGCATTGAGTAAACAACTTCAAATACATCTCATCTTTTACGGAACAAAAAATCTAAAAACACATGCATTCGAACATATCTGGACACTGATGTGTCCTGAATTGTTAGATGCATACGGAGTTCATAAATCATTAAGGAATTTACGTCCATCCAATAATTTCAGACACATCTATGTTCGTAGCATTTACTCTTTTACAGAAAGAGGGGGGCCATACTCCATTGGGCATCCAAAGCAACTATATCTATATAAGCTTATGTGGGAAGAAAAACAAGGCTACGTGTTATAATCATGTAAACTTTGGACTCTAGTTATAGTCTTTTGGAAATGGATACAACTGTGATGATAGCTATTGAGAGCTTTTATTTGTGATTTTGACTGGGCATCAATTGCTTTACATCACTGTTATGAGTCTTTTTCTCCCACCAGAATCTCTTTACACCATCTGTGGGCAGAAGGGTTCTATTTTATAGGCAATGCTACTTAAGGACTAGGTTGGTAACAGTAATAATGTTTGAGATCTAAATGCTTCCCAGGCTAAAGTTTAGGATTTTGAGAAAAAAATGGTGGTCTTTCTTGTGATATATGTACTCCTCTTTTGTGAAAAATAGTTTTATACCCGAATAACTAAACGAACAAATCGCGCTCTGAAAAAGAAGAGAGCGAAAGCTTTAATTTCTGTGAAGTTAAATGAAAGCAAGACAGTTACAACCTCATTGGGTAGTAACATAATCTTTCAGTAGATCCTCTCAATTTTCGTTTGCTCTCAATTTTCATTTTACGCTTGCGTTATCAATACTCGCTCTCGTAAAATTAGTAATTTGAGATTTCTTAGAACAAGTTTTTACGCTCGCCCACATGCATTGTGTGACTTGGGATGTACTAATATTAGTGGCGAAATAAAAATTTAGAAGCTTAAATTCTTACAAATAGCAAATATTTTTTGTCAATAATTGTCAATTGCTTCACAATACTGTAGTGAGTCTTTTTCTCGTATTAGAATCCCTTCACACCATCTGTGGGAAGGAGAGTTCAATCTTAGAGGCAATGCTACTTAGGGTCTGTATAGATGTGGGTTATCCTCACCCCCTAAAAAAAAAAAAATTATAGCCTTGATAAGGGGGGATATCTCTCGTTTGGAAGCAACCACCATTGCCCGAATAGGTAGATTTTTCAAAGAAAATCAATTTCGACTGACGGTAAGGATGTGACTACAAGTCTAGGAGTTTCTAACATAGTATTATAGATGGGTTCGTTACACACTCGGGTCTTCTTGATGTGACTATAGGTTTAGGAGTTTCTAATATAGTATTATAAATGGGTCCGTTACACATTCGGGTCTTCTTATCTAATTCTCTGTCTTCCTCACATCTATATTCCACACTTTGCGTGTGAAGGAGGTGTTAGAGGAGTCTCACATTACCTATATTAATCATTCTTTATCTGCTTGTAAATCTTGGATAATCTTTACTTTGCAAGTCGATTTTTGAGGTTGAGTCTATAAATTTCTAACACTTCCATTAAGTCCATAGAAGAATCAAGCGCCGATTAAAAAAAAAAAATGCTAGTTGTACATAAAATTCAAATCCAAAGAGCCCCGATCCCCTACAGCTAATACCAAAAACAAAATAGTTGGCAAACATTTATACGGAGAAAATGAGCTCTACACATAATAAAGGGAAAGCCTCTTATCGAACACACACACTCTCATATGAAGATATATTTGAAATTGTCCACTTCACGCGTGGTTTACAATATAATAAAAGGCTCTACGTGCATTAAACGATTTTAAATATATGTACGTTCAGATCTGTGCACGACAATTGTGTGTATAAACTTACTCAATAATAAAACAAAAAAGTTGAAATTAGATAAATTACTTACGGGCATCATGTGAAGGTGATATGCAAGACCATAACATAAAACATTTTTAAAATCTTAATTCACTCATTGTACCTAACCTAAGTAAGAAACCATAATTTTTCTGAAAGGATGCTCCTCTACAATTATGACTACACATTGAAGTACATGGACCAGCAACCCTTTTTCCTGTGTTTCATAATAATTTCCAGACAATGCAGACAAAAGTAGACATAGCGTGACATGTTTTTGATGGATGACAATGACATCATTAATTTCCATATGTATGTATGATTATAACCCAAAGTTTTGTGTACAACCAATAAAATATGTATGCATGCTTGATTTAATTACAAATGTCTATCATTTGTTTTCATAATCAGGTATTCAGAAGTTGTCCAGTGAGTAATTAAATTTAGTTGTAAATAATATCTGAAAATCAAACTCAAAAAGGAATTAGGCATGCATCGGGATATAAAAAACAACTGAATAAAACTAAGCGAACTAAACACGTAGGTTTATTATGTTTTTGTTCTTTAACGTTTCTAGAAATTTCACCGAGGAATTCTATTTTCTACCCGACTACCTAACATAGGGCACTCAATTGATATTGATCAGGATTTACCTTTACAAGCCTCGTAATTTGAGATTATGTACCCGACTAAAATATAAAAAAGGTATTTCAGTCTCACTATAACACAAATTTTCTCTTACTCTAATATTGCACAATACGTTAATGATTTTTACAATTTTCAATAGAAGTGAATTTAATTAGTGTTATTTAATAATTCTTATTATGTACCCTTAGGGCACACATTAACAAAATCCTATATATATAAGAACATGTATGACATGTACGTATACGTATAAAACACACATAAAGTGTGCAAATCGAAATTAAATTTCACAAAATTATACAGAATTTAAATTAAATATGTAAAATTCAAATTAAATATTCAAAAACTTTATTATTATCAAATGAATTAAATCGGGTCCTTACATACTTCTTCAGCAAGGTGGCGAATTTGTTTTAAGAACACTCTGCAATAACCAAGCCTTGGTTTCATTCTAAGCCTTGGTTTCATTCTCACTTTTCTCTTTCAAAGTGCGATTTGCTTTCAAAGTGCGATTTGTTTGTTCATTCGGATGTAAAAATTATTTTTCCCGTCAAAAAGACCGTCATTAATTTTAATTTTAATTTTCCAAACATCCTAAACTTTATCCTGGCAAGCATTTAGATCTCAAACATTATTACTGTGACCATCCCAACTAGAGTAATATTACATATACACTCTTACATGGTACATGAACCCTTCTCATTTAATCTTTAAAGAAAATCAAAAATAAAAAAAATTAAAATCTCAAACATATAAATAGAATATAAGCGAATGTAAACCAAAAAATATATACGTAGACTTATTGTCCCAACCTAGTCATTAAGTAGCATTGCCTCTAAAATAGAGTTAACTCTCCTCCCCACAGATGGTGTAAAGAGATTCTGATGAGAGAAAAAGACTAGTAAAGCAATTGATGCCCAGTCAAAACCACAATTAAAAGCCCTCATAGGCCATAGCTATCATCATTGTTACATAATACTCCATTTCCAAAAGACTATAACACTTAGTCTCGATTGCAGAACTAAAAATATAATTTATTTTGAAAAAAATAAATTAAACTAAAAAAATACGTCAGACTCTAAATAATAGAGAGGTTAAAATTAATTTGACTAAAATTTTATATATAAAAAATTAAATTATTATTTTTCCACTTGGGCTATAACCCATTGGAGATGAAAGCTATTTCCGCCCTTGTGTAGCCTTGTTTTTCTTCCCAGAGCATCTCCAACGCTACTAGGTATAGTAGTTAGTCAAAAGTAAAAAAAAGGTACATTATTTAGTTTGTCTATTTATTTTTTCACTTGTGTTTCGAGCACAACTCTCTATTATAGTTATTCAATAAAATTAACTTAACTAATTTTGAATAAAAGTAAGTGTTGAACACGCACTATCTACATACGGTAACTAGACAATGACGTGGTATTTTTTAAAGGATTGTATTAAAATGAGTGATTTTGGTGTAATATTTTTATTGTATTATTTTTTGTCTTTATTTAAATTACTTTTGCATTTGTTAATTTTGCGTAATTTTTTTTTATGAATTACTAATTCATCCTAACGAAAAGTTATAAAAAGTAAAAAATATATATGAATTAAAATTTTAAAAAGTTTCTATAGACAAATAATTTAAAAGTATATGTCAGTCCTCAATTATTTTTGTCACTAACTAGTGATTTTTTTTTTTAAATTTTACTCATAATTTTTTACGATTTATATTTTTTCTATTAAGACTGAGTAATAATTAAAAAATAACACGAAGGCGAAAACTAGAGAATAATTAAGGGTCTTAAAAGTAAAAACAAAAAATAAAATGAAGAGTGGCTAGTCACTCCCACTAGCTACATGTAGCTAGTGAAAAATGAGAAAGACAAAGTGACTAGGCAAATAGAAACAGAAATGCCATTAGCACTGATTTGCCCATTGATGGCTGTAGGGAAGCACATGGGAGGTGGACCCATTTCCTTTTTTATTTTGAGAGCAAAAATCGAGCAAACGTGGGGCTCGTTACCAAAACAAACATGGTTCACAATAACTTCAAAACGATGTCGTTTCATTAACAATAATTAAAAAAAAAACCTAAATTGAAAATCTAGGGCACAGTCCTGCTGGTTCTTCTTCTTCTCGAATCCACTGATGTTCTTCTTCTTCTTCCCCACGCCCATTCACGCTTCTCTCTCTCTCTCTCTCTCTCTCTCTCTCTCTCTCTCTCGGTGCTTAACCCGAGTCTCTCTCTCTCTCTTTGCTTAACCTGAATCGAGTGCGAGTTTGCAGAGAATTGTTGCCTCGTATTCTTTGCGTAGAGGGCCCATTCTCCACCCAACAATCATGTATATTATATATACTAATATATGTATACTTGCATTTAATATTTGTACATGTATATATTTCATACTTCTAATATTTATATTCTATTGACATGATTTCTCTTGTTTCTAATTTGTTGTTTGCTCTGCTTATGACCTGCTACTTGCAATCGTGCTTTTTTGTGGGAGGGCTATCTCCAACTGGTGGTGGAGGGAGAAGAGAGAAAGACTAGCGTGAGAGACCGGAGAGGGTGCTAGTGGTGGCGATTTGGTGGACCTCTGAGTTGGATTTTGGGAAAAAGATGAAATCGACGGATTTGGGAAGAAGAAGAAGCACTGTGACCTATGAAACCTCGGTCTCTCTTCATTGGTTTCACTCTCTCAAATTTGATTTTGTTCACCTATGAAACCTCTAATTTTGTAAAAATCTAATTTTGCGAACCCTCTTTGGTTTGTTTTTTTAGTGCTGATGTATCAGTTATTGGGAAGATGTTTGCATGTGCGGACTTCGAATTCATGGAACTGTTAAGTGATAAATTGATTAACTAGTACATATGGAATCAGTTCAATATATTTTTCTCTTTTAGAGGTAGATTTTATGTTTAACAGTATATACTAAACAAACTTGCAAACTCATTCTTAAGTGATAAATTAGGTGTTGAGTTCCTTCTAATGGGTTGATTTTTTCTAAAATTGCAAACTCATTCTTAAGTGCGGATATTCTATTCCTAAGCTAAGGAAATTCAAATGCAAAGTCGTGGTACAATACATATTGTCAGTATTGGTGCTTGTGGTGGCGTTCCTTGACAACTAAGATGAACTGATCTCATGGTTGACTACAGCTCTTTCAAGTTCAATGAAGTGATTACGTCCTTCGTAGTTTTAGAGTATCTGCATGGTAAGAGCAAAAAGGTGATGGGGTTTGGGTACTTTTAGAACTATCCTTCTCAATTAGCTAGTAATTTCACACGTTCTATTGGTACATCAATCTTTTCTCCAACTATCTCCAATTGCTTCCATAACCACACAGCTCAATTCTCATATAGTCTATGCAGTATGCTTGTCATGATCTTGAATATTCAACCTCTGTCTGGCATATGCAATGCACTAAACTGGCTAAATGAAAACAAGCTAAAACAAACTTAATAAGTATACATACATTACCTCTATGTTCATGCCCAAATACGTTACCTCTATGTTCATTAACTAGTTTCTCCCTTTATGCAGGAATGGACATCCCACTAAGCGATCGTGTCATGGGTAGTCATTGCATTGACCTATGGAGCAAAATTGCGGAAAAGATTCATGTAGTTGTGACTTAGTCATTGCATTGATGTTAGCCTTCTGTGAGATTTCAGCTAATGAAAAGTTTGTAGAATGTTAAATGACATCCTTGATGATGCTATGTTATGGGATGGCATCTCCATGATTTTCTACTTTATTTCCAAACATACAATGCTATCCTTGAACATTTTGCTGTAAGAGGAAGTAGTGATAGCTGTGTGCCTCAGACTTCAATGGAAGGGAATACTAGGAATTACGAGGAAAGTCATCAGACTCTCGAATCAAATGTTGGGATAGGTTTCCAAAGCACATCCCACTAAGCGATCGTGTCATGGGCAGCCACTACATTGAAAGAAGAAAAAAGTGTATTAATTGAGAAGATGTGCAGACTTTGTGAAGCTTGGCAGCTACAAAGA
Source organism: Arbutus unedo (assembly GCA_014822125.1). Taxonomy (NCBI): domain Eukaryota; kingdom Viridiplantae; phylum Streptophyta; class Magnoliopsida; order Ericales; family Ericaceae; genus Arbutus; species Arbutus unedo. The sequence continues at coordinate 8,913 of JABCMJ010002181.1, forward strand.
AGATGTCCAATCATATGGTTCAAAGTGGATGAAAGTGTAAAATTTGCAGACAACAGTGAATATCGAATAGAAATGTTTCTTCCCATTTGTCTTTGACATGACTTCCTCTCATTTGTAATGGATTGTACATTCAATGGAAATGTAATGGATTGCATAATTTAATATATTGTACACTTCAACTTCAATGTAATGGATTTTCTTTATTGAATTTTGAATGGTTATATGGGATGAAAAACGCCTGGCGTGGGCTCATATACAATGTTATTAGTTTTATCCCATTGTTGTTGTTGTTGTTAGTTTGAGACGCGAAGCGTCGGGCTAGGCCATAAAGCGATAAAATCGTGTCAAAATTTTTAAAAAATTTCAAAGTTATTCTCTCATTAATCAAATATATCATTGGCTCATTAGAAGGTAGAACCTCAACAAAATATATTAAGACAATTGAATACCCCAATAAAATGCAAATTTCTAAGATTCATAATCCAATAAAACGCAAGTTTCTAACATTGCATTAATCAATGTCCTGACCAAAAGAAGCGATTTGGGAAAGAAACACGACCTAAATTTTGAGTTTTCAATTCTACATGAGAGGCAGCATGAGAGACAGATAGAGAAGAGAAGCGTGTGAGTAGGAGTATGTTGTATTAGTAGTATTTTTGATGTGTATACTTCAACTTCAACTTCAACTTCAACTTTAATGGAAATGTAATTCTTGAATGTTGTGCATGTTTATGGTATTTTGAATGGTAATATTAGCAGAAATGTGTTGTAGACGGCAATGTGTTGTTGATGTTTGCTGTTATTTGTTTGAGACGCGAGATGTCGGGATAGGCCATAAAGCAAGGGAGTCCTGTCAAAATTTTCTGAGAACTTGACATTCAAAGAATACTCGACTCAAAGTTTCATCACGCTTTCACATTAGGCCATTCAAAGCAAAGACTTTCATTTACCAGAAAACTTGGTAATTCAAGTCATAAATAGTTATGAAGTCAATTCAAGTCAAAACATTCTAGGCCGTTCAAGTCAAACCATTTGCATATACGTAGAAAATCTACAAAAAAAAGAATAAAGTCTTCTAAACCATATTCTCTGATATGCTCCGAAGTTCTTACTTCATTACTGATATTCACTTGGAAGAAGCTGCAAAAGCAATGAGTCAAAAGCAATGCCATTAGAACATGATACGAAACGACACAGATATTATTCAGATACCCCAACTTTGAAATGCACTGAAGTTATACCTTACGCATCCAAATCAAACAGAGATTCATTAAGGTCTATACTCCAAGTGCCAACATATCCTACGCTCATATGTGATGGCTGAAAAATATAGCCAATTCTCAATCTATTAACATGCAAATGAACAAACAATTGAAAGGAAAATATGTAGTCTAAATGAACTCGTACTTACATTAACGATTGTACTTTCTTGTATCATAATCTCGTTGAAGTTCGTAGCATTATTCTCAAAATCATTCAGGCCTTCCAACCCAACGAGAAATAGTGTCAAAAATTGTAAATTATGCAAAGCAATGATTTTCATTACATATAAATTTCATATTTGATTGAAAATGAATGATTGGTATACCGTTATTGTGTTCAGATTGGTGCGACTACATTTGACCATTTTGTTCGGTTTTGCTTTCTTTCTAATTACTTGCTCGGTCATTAATTGTTTCCTCTTAGCCGGCGATCGCCCTTTACGAGGCCCTTTACTTGGATCACCCACGGGGTTTGATCTATCTTGGGAACTTTCTAAATTTTTTTGTACATCTCCAACCGTGGACATTTTGCTTAAATACTCCTCACTGTCTAAATCATTCTCCGCCTTTATTTTCACAAACTAGCCGCCATCCTATTAGTCTTGGCATCAGAATACATAATTGTATCGACTGCCTCATTGAATAACTTCAACAAACTATCATAGCGAACAAATTCGGACTTACGTTCCCAATTAGCATAACTCACCTTAACTTTTGTGTGACTCATTGCCAAGTTTTTCATCCATCGTCGTAGAATGTACTTATAGGCACCACTTCAAGCTTCTTTTTGGACCAAACCGAGATCATATGTGCGCACACCATCCCCTTACTCTCAAACAACCGACAAGCGCACTGTGTTTCTCTTGACTCTTCATTAAAATGAACAATAAAAGTAGCAGTTTTGAATGTGTTTTTTTTTTGTTCCCAACTAGAATATCTTGTTCAATGTGAAACTGTGAAATACCGTTTGCAACCGGTCCAATAGTCAAACTGCACCCGATCAATTGGGCTACTTGTTCTCGAAATTGCTAACATTTCTTAATTGTGTATGCTTGTTGAAATTGGTTCTCAAAACCATAAGGAGACACATTTTGAATTCTTACATTTAAGGACTGAGCTTCTGCCTCTTCTTTTTTTTGCATCTTCTTACATAGCGCATTCTCATATTGCTCCACAAATTCTTTCAATGTAGTATTGGAATGGATGTAGCCGTCAAAGAAAGCATTCATGCTTTCGCTTCGTTGGGTTGTTGACATCCCTGCCCAAAAGGTGTATTTGACAAATGCCGGCACCCATCGGTTTCTTTCCTCATATAATCCAGCTAACCAATCATTCCCTTCTAGTTTAAATTCTTCGACGAGAACTGCCCAACTATTTTCAAACTCCTCTAGATTTAAGGAATCATATACAACATTCTTCAAGCTTTTCTTAATCGGCTTATACTCGTTGTATCCCTTTAACTTGTTCGGAATTTTTTTCATGATATGCCACAAACACCAACGGTAGCATGCCTTCGGAAAAACTTGACTTATCGCATTTTGCATTGCCCTACATTGGTCTGTGATGATGGCGTTAGGGTAGCAATCGGACATGCAAGAAAGTCAAGTCTCGAACAACCATACAAATGAAGTCGTGTCCTCCTGTGATATCAAACCACATCCAAACAAAATTGACTGTCCATGATGGTTGATCCCTACAAAGGGTGCAAAAGGCATATCGAACTTGTTAACAAGGTAAGTGGTGTCAAAGGTGACCGCATCACCAAATTCTTTGTATAACTTTCTACTCCTACCATCAGTCCAAAAGACATTTCGTAATTGGTATTCTTCATCAACATCGATGGCATGAAAGAAGTCACCATCTTCTTTTTGCATTTTGACAAAGTACTTGTGCATTGCCTCGGCATCTCCTTCCTTAAGTTGTAAACGCCTCACTTTGTCCTTATAATTTCTTGCATCCTTTTCTAGCCACGTCAAATTATCAGGGCCCCCAGCTTCGATCACACATGAGAAAATTGTTTTATTCAATCTAATTTCGGCTGCCACGCTCAATTCAATTGTCCTCATCACATGTGGTGGAAGATCCCAATAGCACTTAAGATATCTCATGTTATTCGGGTCCATCTCATGGTTATGATTCAGTTCAATGGAATTCAACATCCACTTTTCGTCAAATTGCAAAGAGATATTCATAGCAGCTTTACAATATGTTTTTGTTATTGGCTGGGATTTCACGGGATTCAAAGTTGTTGTCCTTGGCTTTCCACTTCGATGACAACCATAAGTAATATTAGTCTTTACCCCATCGTCACGCTTCTTAGATGTTTTTGTGATCCACCCGAAACCTTTTGCTTTCGCATAGCTAGCGTAACAGTCTCGAGCTTCATTTTCAGAATTAAATATTGTGAACACCTTAGGTTCCAATACCACCTCCATAATAATAATTCTACAAAAAAAACACAGAAAACTTATATTAAAAGGTATCATTTGATCAAGTGTGGAGGTGAAGCGAGACAAACTAATTGAAAAGTTCAACTAATTCAATGGTCACTGCTAAAGAAAGACAAAATTGTTAATGAGTAATATTTTTTTGATTCTGCAATTGTTCCTAAAAATCTCACATTTCTTTGAGTAAATGATTGGAAATGACTAATGAATAAATTACTCATGTGGTTTTTCATATTGCAAAAACACTCATTATATCAATGAAATCTGACCAAAAAAATTGCGTCTACTCTTATTTGCTTTTTTTTTTTTTCAAAAAGAAAAATTAATTTAAAAAATGATTTAACTATTGAGGATTTACACTTTGAGAATATGGAAACTGAATCAAATCGATAGACGTTGGAACATTTTCGATAGAGGACTTCCTTGTAAAATGACTTGAATAACACAAGTGATGCCTTTGGTTGTGAGAAAGGAGCTTCATGAGAAGCCCCTCTATAGGTCTAATGGTGGCAAAGCAGAGGATATTACAACTTCATGCCATCCACCCACCTGAATACAAATAAAATAAAATACGAAAATGACTTTTTTATTGGGTTTAAAGTTTTGGGATCTTCACGATCCTCTAATGCACTTTTTTTTTGTACTGGGGAAATTAAGATTAGGAAATTGTTTCAAACTTTGAAGGGAATACCTGCTATTCCCCAAACCAAACTCTGTATGGCATGGTTGAGTTGAGTCCGAGTTGGTTAGCAATTTTGCTCAGGGTATAAAACAGCAGAAGATGAGATTTATGGAAAGCGGGTTAGAAGTGGAAAAAAGAGAAAAGAGGTAAGAGATAGAAGAAGCCAAAAGGACTTGGAAGGCGGGAGAAAAGTGTCCAAAAAGTTTTCATTTGTTGCCAAAATTAAAAAGGTAAAGGATCCCACGTTTGCTTGAGCTCTCAAAATAATAAAGAAAACGAGCCCACCTCCCACGTGCTTTCCTACAGTCATCGGTGTGCAAATTAGTGCTAATAGCATTTCTGAAATAGAAATTCTCTTGAAGGAAGAAAATATAACTTGATTAGCTATTTAAGCTTTGAAGAGCCCCTTGGATATGCTTTGGATGCCCAATGGAGTATGGACCCCCTCTTTCTGGAAAAGATGGGATGTATGAATGTTGTACCAATGGGAAGAGATAAAACCAGCAAGTAATTAGTTCAGTGGATATGTATTTGAAGTTCTTTATTCAATGCTTAGGTTCAAGTTTCCTTTCAACTCAACATATTCATTCGTGCTCGTAGTACGCATCGTCATTGAAATCTTAACTCCGTTCTAATATATGTACAGTCCTTATAGTATTCTTTTATAAATGATTATGTATTAATAAGGACGATATTCTTTACGATATACCTATTTCACCAAAAGATAAAGGGACAACATGGTAAAACAGAGAATGAGATAGAGAATTCTCTAATTTCTCCGACAATTTTATTATTTTGGCACCATTGTTTTTATTTTATTTTTAGGTTTCGAAGAGAAAATAGTAAAAAAAGAAAAACTTGAATAACACTTCTTTTTGTCATTCCATTGTATTGTCATGCCATGATATTTGTCACAACGGTTATGAGATTATTTCGATATTGTTTGAAGTGGGCTGCATTTTTGGTTAACTTACACGCATATTGATCAATCTTTAGACTCTGAATTTAACAAGTGGATAAATTTCTCGTGACCCCATGAGATTTTTTACTAATGGTGAATGTCGCACTTTAAAACTTACGAGAATAAACGAACGGTGAACGTTGCACCTAAAAACTAATGAATTAGTTGCCTTTGTACTCAGCTTTTGATACCTAACTAACTACTACATTTGTTGTTTCCTTTTCCCCTTTTCTGCAGGAAAAAACAGGACCAGTAGTACAATTTGTAAATTAAATGCTCCAACAACATCGGAAACAAAATATTAATATTGTTTCTCTTCAAAATTCTCATGAATGTCTAAAACTATATGGACATTTTATGGAAGCAAATGAACAGAAAAAGATTGAAGGCAAAGCACGTTGCCATAAATGCCGCCATGCTTCACATTTCCTAGATTTCTCAAAACAAAACAACTCATCTGCCAACCAATCTCTACCTTAAATACCATGCTTCCTTCGCATTCAAATAATTTTTACGTACATCTCATGCAGACCCATTCCATGGCGCCCAAGATCTCCATCTTTGGCACATTTCATGTCGTTTTACCCACACTACATGTGCACTACAAAAAAACTGCATTACAGCCCCCCAAATCCTCCCTTCCCTATTTTCTTTCCTCTTCCTTTGGCTATTTTCAAATGCAACAAAACACCACCCGATTGAAAGAACATATAAATGAGGGTTACGAGTTCACCTTCTGGGTTCCAGTCTCACTGCTATTACTTGCATATAATTCATCTATTATAATTAATAATTACAAAATGAGTGAGACTGTATTCACGTTTTCAATTGACGATTAAATATGAAAAAAAAAGACAAGAAAGACAAAGGAAATAATGGTTGTGCGATCAGATAAACAAGTAAAACCTATTGTCTTGAGATTGTAATGTTGTTGTGGGTTTTCCAAACAAATCTCATGTTTCAGTCCTAGAGTGCCCTTCCCATCTCATCATCACATCTAACAAAATCTCATTCCATGTATCAACAGGACCTGGTAAGCACCAATGCACACAATCATTCTGCACCCTCTCTCCAATCCCATTGCCAAAAGGATTAGCATACAAATATGGTCCTGGGTGACCATCTGGCCTCATCAATGCTAATTTCGTCACATCTAAAGCCTCTAATCGTAATTTCTTCACGCGTTTCTTATCACTTTCATCGATGGCTTTCACTTCTTTTAACTCGGCTTTCCTCATCTCTGCATCCATCCCTTCAAATTGCTTTTCGTTCTCCTTGTAAGGCTGAGTCCGAGGACAAGCTCCCAACTTGTCCCACTCGCCTTCAAAATGATGTGGAGAAAAGGTCGTCACAATTACGTCAATGCCCTTTCCCCCTGTTCGTCTTTCAATTATGGTATTGAGGGTAGTCTTAAATGCCTTGCCAAACACATCGTAGAGTTCGACCTCGGTATAGTTTTGGCAATAATGGCAACCAAGTACCTCATCACCGAACATGTACACAGCCGGATGTAAAAACCAGTGGCCCACCGATAACACAACCATGTCCATCTGATCCAAATCGGATGCCCACCGTTCGTCGATAGATTCCAAGTGGAGGGTATTGTAATTTTTTTCATCTGTTTTTTCAACACCCTTTACGAGAAATGGTGACCAATAAATCGATACGTTGAGATTGTGAGAGGGGAAATGCCACCGGCGGAATTTGCTGTCTTCTGCAATACTATAAACCAAATCAGGCGAATATGCAGAGG
>JABCMJ010002187.1:0-15992 GCA_014822125.1 Arbutus unedo
AATCATTTGATTTATTATCACAAAAATGCCCTTGTTGACTCAATTAACAGAAATAAAACCAGAGTCTAGGGTGCAAAAACAAAAATGACATAAATACCCCTTATGGTTTACATTTTATTCAATTAAAATAAAGTAGAGCTTCTATGGGTATGGTAGCCAAACGCCACCGTTGTCCTCCTCAACTGGTCCCGATTCTTCCAACTTGGGTGGGTTCTCGAATTGCTCTTTAACATTTGGTATGACACACCAGGGGCAGAGAAGTTGCACTGAATGAGTTGTGACACTCAGTAAGGAAAAAGTCACCGAAAAATCAACCCACAGATATAGATATACAACAAATTAAATGTAAAACAAGATCAACGTTAGAGTGCGTAAAGTAAACTCATGTAGGTTCATTATGCTGTTGATCTTTATGTTTCTAAGAATACCCTTTACTCCTGGTATATCTTCTTACCCGACTGTCTAACATAGAGCACTCGGTTGATATTGACAAGTCCTTACCGAGGTAAGACATAGACCTTCTACCATCTACTCGAGTCAATACCTACTTCATTCTAACTAAACCTGACCGAAAATGTGGCTTCGCCGAGTCAGGTACTAACGATCCTTAGCCACTTCCCCTTTATTGGCTCAAGGTCATTCAAGACAAGGCCGTCACTCCCTCGAAATTTGGAGCTGTCGACGTAGACGTATCCCAAAGTCACCTCTAGCCGAATACACCCAACTCCTAGTTAGAGTCCTTAACAAACGAGACCATATCTGGTGGGACTCAAATCCACATGGAACACACTTGACACGACGGCCAGCAATACAACACTAGGCACGATGGCCAACAATGCTTGGCACAACAACCACCAATTCCATTTATCCAATTATCAAACCTACTTGTTCACTACTTATTTTACTGATTTATAATGTTCACCCAACACCCTCCACTGCCTTGTTATAGGTGACATTCGAACTAGTGTCCCAAATATAAATTCTAGGTTTTCACATAATCACCAACTCATGCTGTTAATTCATATCTATTAATTCAACTCTTTGATTACACAGACACATTATTCCATCAGCTCGACGGCTACACCAAACCACAATTGGCACGATGACCCATTATTACTCAGTCAATGGCTCAACGGCCGTAACACACTATCGACACGATGGTCATATCAATACGTAATAAACTATCAACACTTAACAACTTTTTAACTATTATCACATGCATTCAATCTTAGTACTACTAACATGCATTATCTTACAAAATTATGGTCAAAATATGGTCAAATGCGCACACAAAACTCCATGGAAACTTGTGCTCATACAAAACATGGGTGTGGATGCCTGTACAGTGTACATGAACATAACAGCATGGTTCGGGGTCTAAATAAGCTGCCAAAAAGCCCGAACAACATTTTATAATTTTTTTGGATTTCAATAGGTCGCTTGAGCAGCCTAGAGCTCACTCGAGTGGTCTGCCTAAACTTCGAGTTTTAATTTTGGTTTTCAAAAATCTCCAAAATCTATTAGGATTTCAATAGGCCGCTTGAGCGAGCGAGCGAGCTATCTTCTCTAGCAACTCTGGTTTTAGGGTTTTCTGATACAATTGAACCATCTCGAACCCTAATCCATCATTTCGATCTTGAAATAGAAGATAACAACAACCACATATTCCATATCGGTTGGAGAATATTTCCCCCTGATTAATTTGGCAAACCATTCAACGATCAAAACGAATTTCATGAAATCACAAATGAACAGTAAACCCTAAACATGCTTCCCAACAAGATTACAACATAGCTTACCATAAATCGTAACCTAAGGTTGATAGTGGCTTTTCCCAACCTCGATTCCTAAAGTTTAAGCATGAAACAAGCCTTGGATTGTGGTTCCACGGATGAACAGAGAAGTTCTTACAAAGAACGCTCAAGAACACCCTATACTCTCACTTCTCTTTCTAAAAAGCTCAGTATAATTTTGTGTAACAAAAAATTATGACCAAACCTCATTTATATAACCATAATATGTATTAAGACATATGATAATCCCCCATAAATGCGAATCAATCCTTTCGAAAAATGTTTTGCACCATAAATGCCATGATCGCAGCAGTTGCTGAGATTCGAAATTTGAATAGGTCGCTTGAGCGGCCTTGAGCTTGTTCGAGCGGTCTCCCAAAAAACCCAAGTCGCTCGAGCGACCTATAGCTCACTCGAGCAAGCAACCAATTACACATATTCTGATTTTTAATTACTGAATCAATTGAAAGAAAATTATTTTTCTATTTATTAAATGAATAAAATTCAGGATTATTACAACCTATCCCCTTTAAACAATTTCATCCTCAAAATTTATACAACGTAGACTAAACAAAAAGGTCGGGATGGTGGACAGTCATAACATTTTCCTTGTCACGCCCTCGATTTTTAACATAACAAATATATATAATTATATTAATTATCCTCATGGTTCTCACCAAAAGTCCAAAAGCCCCTTTAATCATAAGCCAAGATGTTCCAAGTTCTTACCATTTTACAAAGTCATATTCAAAATATTACATTCGAGTTAGGACATTCAAGTCAACTAGAGTTATACATCTTTTTCAAAAAAAAATGGATAAAAAGATGTCACATAACTCCATAGACGCAGCTCATAGGCAAAAATCCAAGCACTCTATACCAAATCTGAGCTATGTGTCGAGGGCTATACTTGAAAAACAAATAAGGGTTGAGCTAACGAGCTCAGTAGAGAAATTCTATGCAAAACTTACATGAATATGGGTATCATGGTATGGAAGGTCAATCACAACATTTATCTACATTACATACATGACGAAGCTCATTAATTCATAATCAATCCTTCACTCAATCTTTTGTAGATCAGAACAAACTCTTCAATTGCTCACATTGCGTGTATATACTCCTCTCTGCATTAGACAATGTGGTCGAGTTGTATTAACAAAGTTCATACCAAGTATTATCATGGGATCCTCATCCTTTCCTCCTAGCAATTCCCGTGGGAAGTCTAGTTCACAAATATCTCTAGCTTTCCCATAAGGAAGCCTAGTCCTTTTTTTCCTAGCAATCTCTTCGGGGAGTCTAATTCCCAATATTCCGAGCAATTCCTGTAAGCAAAACTAGTCCACTTTCCTAGAAATCTCTTTGGGGAGCCTAGTTCACTACATTCCTACCAATTCCCTTAGGGAAATTTAATCCACACATCATGTCGATTCAATGTGTTTGCACATCTCATGAACCGTATATTACTTCCATTGCTTCAATGTATCAATGGTGAATTAGAATCAAATACTTCGATGCATCACTTGTACTAAGGATGTCATACTCCAACTCTTTCAAGTAACTAACATGGTGTTTAGCCAAGTAAAAGGACACATTCAAGCTAAAACTCCCAACACATACTCAAGCATACTCAAACCCATAACACAAAAGGTAAATGCACATTACACCAATAATAAGCCATAAACAAGTAAGATATGTAAGAAAATCCCTACCTCAAGAAGAAAATCCAAGGGTTAAACTCAAATGGTGAAACCCTAGCTTTAATGGTGGAAGGAAGCCCAAATAAGTCTTCTCCAAGCAATAGTTCACCTCCAAGTACTTGAAATCAAAGGAAAATGAAGGATCCTTCGAGGAATTTGAGAGATATTGAGGTTTGATCAAGGGTTTTGGGGTGGAGACAAGAGAAATGTCGGTTTCTTAGAGAGAGAAGAAGAAGAAAATTGATTTTGGGGTGTATAGGTTGTGTAAAAAAATTCTGGTTCAACCTCTTTAAATTCGCGCGTCCACCTGCCTGATTGGTCAAGAAAAAGGGGCACAGGAGCCTGACTGGTCATGGAAGGCTACTAACCAAAATGTGCTACCCGCCTGATTGGTACAAAAAAAGGGGCAAAGGAGCCTGACTGGTCACGGAAGGCTACTGACCAAAATATGCTACTCGCCTAACTGGTCACGGAAAAGGGGTAAAGGAGTGTGATTGGTCATGGAAGCCTTCTACCCAAAAAAATTTATTTTCGCGTGACTGGTCACACCGGCCTTTTCCTACCCTGACCAGTCACCCAAACCTCCTTGTATACTCCTCTCCTCTTCACAAAAACTCACCCAAATCATCATTCATCTCGCCCAACTCATATCGATGTTCATTTTAATTACCGTAAGACATTTTTAATCGCTAAAATAGGATGGGTCCTTACATCCTCCCCCCTTAAAGAAATTTCGTCCACGAAATTGCAAAAGCACTAAAATGTCACCAATTTTCAACCACGTCAAACCGATGCACTATACAAGCAAAATACGAATTAAGAAGTCCACGCCATTTGAATCAATTGTGTCTATTTCACTTTCGCAAGTCCACAAACTTTAACAAACATGTCCAAACAATGCCCAATTGCATATTAAAAACTTTGACTCAATAAGTCCCATAATTAGGTGACACATATCAACAAGTTCATGCATCAAAAAAGCCAAATTGCCATGTAAAGTTCATGACTTAACAAATCTACTCGAATCAAATTCAAATTGGTGGAAATAATGCCAACAAACATAGTACAATCTTCAATCAAATCCCAAACAGACTCGGGCATTTTTCCCATAATTCATATTCTCATTCCCATGTCGATTCCTCTCGGCCTTGGTTACTCCACAATGCTCGCACTAATGGAATAGTCTTTCCTCATAGCACTTGCTCACGAGTATCAAGAATACGTATCGGTTCTTCTCCATATGAGGCATCAGCTTTTAAATCAAGTTTGGACCACTCTAGTACATGGGACTGGTTCAGTTCATATTTTCTCAACATTGACATGTGAAAAACGTCATGGACACCTAACAGTTTTGGGGGTAAAGCAAAATGGTACGCCACTTCTCCAATCCTTTCAATAATGTCAAATGACCCAATATACCGTGGCGAAAGCTTTCCTCTTCGCCCAAAACGAGATAAACCCCTCTGTGGTGACACTTTCAAGAACACATGGTCCCCAACTTCAAATGACAAAGGGCGACGACGATAGTCGGCATAGTTCTTCTGTCGACTTTGCGCGGTAAGTAGTCTTTGGCGAATCAACTTAACTTTCTCGGTAGTTCAATCTTATGCAGCCACAAGACATTGACGAATTATTTTCATGCTTTCAACGGTCTCTCCAATCAAGTTCGGGCCCACAATAGTGGCCTCTCCCAATTTCGTCCAACATATGGGTGATCTACACGGCCTACCGTACAAGGCCTCGAACGGTGTCATCTCGATGCTAGATTGGTAACTGTTGTTATATGCAAACTCAACAAGTGGTAAATGATCTTCCCAACTTCCCCGAAAATCCAAGACACAAGCCCAAAGCATGTCTTCCAAAATTTGGATTGTTCGTTCCGATTGTCCATCCATTTGTGGGTGATAAGCGTACTAAACAAAAGATTTGTACCAAGCGCTACTTACAAGCTCTGCCAAAATTGTGCGGTAAACCTCAGATCTCGATCGGAGACAATGGACACAGGAATTCTATGGAGGCAAATAATCTCACGAATATATAAATGGCCAAATTTCTCCACAGAATTGGTTACCTGAATAGGTAAAAAGTGAGCGGCCTTTGTCAAACGATCAACAATCACCCATATTGGATCATCCCCTCACGGTGATCTCAGCAAACCAATAACGAAATCCGTCATCACATTCTCCCACTTCTATTTAGCCACTGGTAGTCGTTGTAATTCTCTAGCGGGTCATTAATGTTTGGCTTTTACTTGCGGGAACATAAGACATCGTGATATAAATTTCACCACATCTTGTTTCATTCTAGACCACCAAAATTGTCAACGTAAATCATGGTACATCTTCGTGCCTCCCGGATGAATGGCTAAAGGCGAATGGTGAAACTCCCTCAAGATATCTTCCCGGCATAAAACGAGCACAAATAACTTGTCTTGGTAACGTAGACCTCGATCGACATGCATCATCTATCCCTCTGTAGCCCTGCCACCGAAGAACTTCTTTTGTAACTCATTCATTTTTTCATCGTTTTGTTGGGCGTCAACTACTCAAGTTGATAACACCGATTGCACTGTCAAATTGCATATTGTTACCCCTTCCCGTACTTCCTAAATATGTGTCGCATAAAATCCCAAGTCTTGCATCGTTTTCCATGCACGAATTGCTAGGCTCGCTAGATGAGTCGGTTTCCTATTCAAGGGGCTGCTTCCACCTTCGTTGTCGCAAATTCAACTCCTTTTGAGAAAATAAATACTTCAAACTTTTGTGGTCGGAGAAAGCCTCAAACTTCCCACCGTACAAATAATCTCGCCAAATCTTCAAGGCAAATACAACAGCTACAAGTTCTAGATCATGTGTGGGGTAATTTTGCTCATGTGTTTTTAACTATCACGATCCATAGGCCACTACCTTGCTTGATTGCATCAAAATACATCCAAGTCCTTCTCTCGAAGCATCACAATATACTGAATACCCCACTCCTTGCTCCATAACAATCAAGATCAGAGCGTTGGTTAAACATCTCTTCAACTCCTCAAAAGTCGCCTCACAAGCCTCATTCCACACAAAACAAATTTCCTTGCATGTTAAACGTGTCATCGAAGCTGCTAGATGAAAGAAGTCAAGGACAAACTAGCGGTAATACGCAGCTAATCCCAAGAAACTTCGAATTTCAAAAATATTCTTCGATTGGGTCCAATTCATCACTGCCTCCACCTTCCCTGGGTTAATAGACACACCACTTTTTAAAACCACATGCCCCAAAAACTTGACTTCAGATAACCAGAATTCACACTTGCTAAGTTTAGCATACAGACTATGCTCTCTCAAAATTTCTAGAACAACTGCAAGATGAGACTGGTGCTCCTTTTCCGTAGGTGAATAGATCAATATGTCATCAACAAAAATCACGACAAATCTATCAAGGTAAGAGCAAAAAATATGATTCATAAGATCCATGAACGTCGCTGGTGCATTCGTCAAGCCAAAAGGCATAACCACAAACTCATAATGCCCATAACATGTATGAAAGGCCGTTTTTGGAATGTCTTCCTTTTGGACCCTCAATTGGTGATAACCTGATCTCAAATCAATCTTGGAAAAGCATGTTGCTTCTCGAAGGTGGTCAAAGAGGTCATCAATTCTCGGCATCGGGTACTTATTCTTCACGATAACACGGTTTTGTTTCTGATAGTCGATACACAGTCGCAAAGATCCATCCTTTTTCTGCGCAAATAAGGCTGGTGCTCCCCAAGGAGACATACTAGGGTGAATAAATCCTAAATCCTACAACTCTTGCAGTTGGACCTTTAACTCTTTTAATTCAGTTGGTGCGAAATGATAAGGAGGCATCGAGATAGGTGTGCTACTGAGAAGTAAGTCAATAGTAAATTTAATCTCTCGCTCTGGAGGCAAGCCTAGTAACTCCATAAGAAACACATCTAAAAAATCTCAAACCACTAAGGGTAGCTCTCCACGGTTTGGCATATCTTCATCTAACGTCAAACTAGCTAAAAGTGCGTAGATGGACTCCTGCTATTAAGATCCCCACAAGTAAGGTTCCAATGTTTCTCGTCATTCCCCAAAGAAATCAAAACAACCCCCTTCAGGTGAACTAATGCGAATGCTTGAAACAGTCGATGGCAGCATGATACGTAGACAACCAATTCATGCCCAAAATAATGTCAAACCCTGACATGTCCAAAATAATAAAGTCAAAAGTGAAATGACGGTCAAGGATAACAAGTTCACAAGCTCTACAAACACGACTAAGTGGTGAACTACCTCCAAGAGAAGTCTCAACAAATAAAGGTGGGTTAAGGTGATTAGTTTCTAGTTCCAATGTACGCATAAACGATACAGCAATGAATGAATGTGATGCTCCAGAATCAAATAAAACTCTAGTGAAAGACTTAAATAATAGAAATGTACCCCTCACAATCGATGTCTCGGGACCCTGAGTAGTGGGTTGTGGAACTGCTGAGGCAATATTGAAGACTCTGCCCTGTGCATGATGGCCCTGGCCATACCCACCTCGTTGTCTGGAACCTTGAGAAGGTGCCGAAGAACTTGCTCCCCTATTTCCCTGTGAGCCTTGTACCGACGTAGTCTGACGATAATGAGGTTGCTGCTGCCTCTAACCACCCCCAAACTATTGCTGTTGCTCACGACCATATCCTGGTCCGGGTTGCTGTACCAACACTACCTCACTACGTACCCCTATCCCCTGAGGACAACTTCTAGCCATATGTCCAGTTTGACCACAAGTAAAACATGCCTTTTGAGGTGCAGAACAATGACTACGAATGTGATTGGGTTGGTTACACCGGTGACACACAACAAGTGGCCTCGAAGTATTGCTCCTAGAATTGGAGAGAGTATGTGGCCTAAGATTCGAGTGACCCTGTGGAGACTAGAATTGTTCCCTTTGTCGTTTGTGCCCCTGACTCCCAAAACTCCCTGAATATGATGAATTTTGTATGACACTCGATTGTCTAGGTTCCCAAACTCTGGAACCTCGTTGTGCCTCCCTAACCAACTCCACACTCCTTGCACACTCAACGATCTCATCAAAATTCATCTTGTGTTGGCTCACCATAAGTCTATTCACAGAAGAGTGAAGACCCCTCTCAAAATGACAGAGCACTTACGATCTTTCGAAGTTACCAACTCCGGTGTATAGCGGGATAAGGTCTGAAAGTTCGTAGCATATTCCGACACTGTCATGTTCCCTTGCTCCAACATCTCAAACTGTACTCGTAACTGCCCACGATAGGGGATTTGGGAAAATATCGGCTCTCAAAAAGAGTCTCAAATTCAGCCCAAGTAATGTCCTCCACATCAGCTTCATCAACTCTAGCCACTTGCCTAGCAGCCCTTCGGGCATCTTTTTCCATTTTAAGGACAAACTTTCACCATTTATCTACTTCCCCAGTCAATTGGCAAGCCACAATGCCGACCCGGAGATCATCCTCCACTATCCTCAATGCTGTGAATAACTTGTAAATTTCGGAGAGCCAATGATTGGCCGCGAGAAAGTCACTACCCTCTCCGCCAAACTGAGGTGGATTAAGACGGCAGAACTCCCTCATCATGTCTATTGCCCAATCACTGGCATGGGCTCTCAAAGCTTGGTTTAGTAAATTGGCCTCGGCAAGTGCTGCCACAAACTCCCTAATGAATGCACCCGGAACAACTGGTGGTTCGACATTCTGTTCCACTTCCTTGTGAATTTCCTCCGCTTGCGGAATCTCTCTTTGTTGACTCACAATATCTTCTAATGGTCTCTCGCGACCCCAGCCTCGACCTCGGCCTTGAGGTCCACCCAATCTCACCCCACTTCTCGGAGACATAATGCTACAATGATAAAGACAACACCATCAAAATCCAATAACTATTGCCCTCACAAGGCCAATTGTCCAATGAAAATTCCTAACAAGGGTCAACAATCACATATAGGTCTATTTATGTGATATGCAATGCCAATGCATGTCTAGCACACAAGCACACACAATTCATGTATAAACACAGCGAGTTTTGAACACACTGAGGCTAAAAGTCTTCCCACGGTCTCAAGGTTTTTTAACGTAGGCTCTGATACCAAGTTGTCATGCCCTCAATTTTTAACATAACAAATATATATAATTATATTAATTATCCTCATGATTCTCACCGAAATTCCAATAGCTCCTTTAATCATAAGCCATGATGTTCCAAGTTCTTACCATTTTACAAAGTCAGATTCAAAATATTACGTTAGAGTTAGGACATTCAAGTCAACTAGAGTTATGCTAAATCTTTTTTTAAAAAATGGATAAAAAGATGTCCAATAACTCCACGGATGCATCTCATAGAGTGTCATGCAAAAATCCAAGCACTCTATGCCAAATCCGAGCTATGTGCCGGGGGCTGCACCTGAAAAACAAATAAGGATTGAGCTAACGAGCCCAGTAGAGAAATTCTATGCAGAACTTACATTAATATGGGTATCATGGTATGGAAGGTCAATCACAACATTTAACTACATTACATACATGACCAAGCTCATTAATTCATAATCAGTCCTTCACTCAATCCTTTATAGATCAGAGCCAACTCTTCAATTGCTCACATTACGTATATATACTCCTTTCTGCATTAGACAATGTGGTCGAGTTGTACTAACAAAGTTCATGCCAAGAATTATCATGGGATCCTCGTCCTTTACTACTAGCAATTCCGGTGGGAAGTCTAGTTCACAAATATCCCTAGCTTTCCCATAAGAAGCCTAGTCCTTTTTCTTCCTAGCAATCCCTTTGGAGAGTCTAATTCTCAATATTCCTAGCAATTCCCGTAAGCAAAACTAGTCCACTTTCCTAGCGATCCTTTCAGGGAGCACAACATTCCTACCAATTCCCTTAGGGAAATCTAGTCCACACATCATGTCGATTCAATGTGTTCACACATCTCATGAACCGTATATTACTTCCATTGCTTCAATGTATCAATGGTGAATTAGAATCAAATACTTCGATGCATCACTTGTACTAAGGATGTCATACTCCAACTCTTTCAAGTAACTAACATAGTGTCTAGCCAAGTAAAAGGACACATTCAAGCTAAACTCCCAATACATAGTCAAGCATACTCAAACCTATAACACAAAAGGTAAATGCACATTACACTAATAATGAGCCATAAACAAGTAAGAAATGTAAGAAAATCCCTACCTCAAGAAGAAAATCCAAGGGTTAAGCTCAAATGGTGAAACTCTAGCTTTAATGGAGGAAGGAAGCCCAAATAAGTCTTCTCCAAGCAATAGCTCACCTTCAAGTGCTTGAAATCAAAGAAAAATGAAGGATTCTTGGAGGAATTTGAGAGATACTATGGTTTGATTAAGGGTTTTGGGGTGGAGACAAGAGAAATGTGGATTTCTTAGAGAGAGAAGAAGAAAAAAAATTGATTTTGGGGTGTATAGGTTGTGTAAAAAAAGTCTGTTTTGACCTCTTTAAATTCGCCCATCCACCCGTTTGACTGGTCACGAAAAATGGGCACAGGAGCCTGACTGGTCACGGAAGGCTATTGACCAAAATATGCTACCTGCCTGACTGGTCATGGAAAAGGAAGAAAGGAGTGTGAGTGGTCACGGAAGCCTTCTACCCAAAAATGTTATTTTCATGTGACTAGTCACGCTGGCCTTCTCCGGCCCTAACCAGCCACCCAAACCTCCTTGTATATCCTCTCCTCTTCTCCAAAACTCACCCAAATCATCATTCATCTCGCTCAACCCATATCGATGTCCATTTTAATTACCGTAAGACATTTTTAATCGCTAAAATAGGACGGGTCTTTACATTCCCTCTCCCATGTAGATTCGTCAAGCTTCCGATGCTGCCAAAGAACATTGACAAAACTAATATTCTTCCCTCGAAGATTCTTCTCCATTCTATTTAGAATCTGAATTGCCTTCTCTTCGCACGTATCTTCATCCAACGTCACATCCTCCCAATTCGCAATGTGTGTCGGCAAGGCCATATACTTCTTAAGCATCGACACATGGAATACATTATGAACTCGGTGAATCTGTGGAGGTAAAGCCAATCGGTATGTCACCTCTCCTATCTTCTCCAAGACCTCGAATGGCTAGATGTACTCGGGCATAAGCTATCCTTTCTTGCCAAATCGAGTGACACCGCATCTAGGTTTAATCTTCAAAAACACATGGTCACCCTCTTTGAACTCCAAAGGCCTTGTTCGCTTATCAACATGGTTTTTCTGCCTACTCTGTGCAGTTAACAACCTCTGCTTAATGATCTTGATCTTTTCAGTGGTCTCTTGTACCAACTCTGGTCCTAAGAAACTCGTCTCTCCAACTTTAGTCCAATAGATCGGAGATCAACAAGGTCGTTCATACAGTGCTTCGTACGGCGCCATACCAATGCTAGCCTGATAACTATTGTTGTATGCGAATTCCACCAATGGTAAGTGTTTCCCAATGGCCTTGGAAATCTAGCATATAGGCTCTCAGCATGTCCTCAAGCGTCTGAATGGTCCGCTTTGACTACCCATCAGTCTGGGGATGAAAAGTTGTACTCAAGTGGACGTTTGTCCCCAACACCTTCTGTAGGCTCTGCCAAAATACTAATGTGAAGCGAGAATCTCAATTGGACACAATCATAACTAGTACGCCATGCAATCTTATAATTTCTTGAATGTAAAGCCAGATATAAGATTCCATTTTGTCAGACATCTTGACCGGTAGAAAATGCGTTGATTTGGTCAATCTGTCTACTAACCCATATAGCGTTGTGACCTTGCATCAATCTCGGCAACCCAATTACAAAATCCATTGTTACATGCTCCCATTTCCATCTTTATCATTTCCTATATATACCACTATGCCTTCTAAGTCAGACACGCAACTTAATACTCGAAATATTGAGAGAAATTTTGAAGTCAAGGAGATCACGTTTTTTAGCCTATACTCAGTACGTGATCAAGGTGCAATAGGATTACGATAGAAGATCTCAAGGTCAGTCGAGCAAAATTATTCCAACCGTGCTCAAATTTTGATTAGGATCAAACTATGAAGATTGTTAAGATTAAACTAGAGAGATCTCAAATGTATGAACCCTAGTTCCACCTAGTAGGATTTCATATTTTTTTTGTTGTATAATCTGTGTGCGTTCATCATTGAGTCTTGGAAATCGATCCCTAATAGGAAGAGCTACCAAGTGTACTTAGGCGTACTGAACCACGCCGAGGCAGTCCACCAGACAAATGCCATTCTCCCTCACATTCGGCATAGAGGTCGTGATTCCACTCGAAGTAGGGCTTCCAACTATACAGACCGAACATTTCAATGAAGATCAGAATAGCTAAGAAATTGCCAAGGATCAGAACATTTCAACGAACATTTTGAAGAGAGACGTGACCAAACCCACATCCATCTAGCCACCTATCAGCAGGAGGTGGTCAAAGGATATAATCAGGGGGTCTAGTAGCGGACATTTAGGCTAGATGATTTAGTACTGAGGAAGGTAGTGGCCAACACAAGTAAGCAGTCAGACAAAAAACTCGGCCCCAACTATGGGGGCCATACAAAATTACAAAGCAGATCAGCACGGGGGCCTACCAATTGGAAGACATGATAGGGAAAGCCGTGCCAAACCCTTGGAATGCAATCAACCTTAGGACATATTACCAATAGTCGTTTTCTTTTATTGAAAATTCATCTTTTGTAGCGACCTACGGCTCCTTTACATCAATAAATCCCACTTTTCTAATCTGTCATTCTTACAAATATACCAACATTTAAGGTTAGGGTCCTTGACCGAAGGAGCCCTAGATCGACCGAGGAGCTTGCGAAAGGCTGGTGTCCACTTTTTGGAGCCCTAAGGCCGGTATGTGGGAAGTCGAGACACTCGATCCACTAAGAATCTACAGCGGTACACCCGACTCCAAACCCTCAATGGGGAAGGAAAGGGCAAGTGGCTTATCGGCCATCGCAGCTAAGAGGCATATTGGCCGAAGGCACTAGACAAACATTAAGAGGCGTGTCAATCGAATGGCATATCGGCCACTATCATCAAAACATAAAAAGGCATATTGGCCGAAACAAAAAGCATAAAAAAAAGAAGGCATATTGGTTGAAAAAGATAGACAAAAAAGATTCAAAGTCAAACGTGAAGATCTAATAAAGACAAAAAGTATGGGAGGACAATAGCATATAAAATACCAACTAGATGCCACAGTTCAGCATCGGTTAATGAAGAAAAAAATGATATAGAAAATTAAAGATGTTGATCGGCGAGAGCCTCCTCCCCTCGAGTGGCAGCAAGGACCACCTCTCCCTCCTAACTAACTGGGAGATTGCCTTCGGTGGCAGGAGTAGCGGCCGAAGCTGCACTTGGGAAAGCAGGAAGGTCTTGTAGGAGAGGTGAGTCAGTGGGAACAATGGCAATCTTCAGTGCATCGACCCAGCTGCGCAGATATATGATATCTTGAGGCTTTATCAGCTCATCCATGCACTAGTGCTCGGGCTTATCAAAGTCGGCATCATAGGTTGTCTTTGCCACTTCCTTATGTTTCTCTTACAGCTCCTCGACCTCTTTCAATAGAACATCGTTGGCATTCTGAATGACGTTCACATTTGAGGTCAACTGAGCCACCTCATCTTTCAGCTGGGCGATCTCTAGCTCCCGTTGTCTTCGCAACTCCTTTTCAGGTGGCCAACCGCTAAATGGATTGGTTGGTAATCTTCATCATCTCAGAAAGATAGTGATCAATGGCTAAGAGATCTTGGACAACCTGAAAGAAAAAGAAGGACAGGATCAGAAACAACAAAAGTTTGGGGCCGCTAAAAACACAAGGAAGATGAAACTTGCCGGGAGGGCATCCTTTAGAGCCTTTTGATGAAGGGCCTTCACAGTCGTCAACATCGCCTCAGTGTCCTTTGGCAGCAAAATCGAATGTGCTAGGACGCGAGCGATCTTGCCCTCATCAATGGAACTAGAGTTAGTGACCACTATCTTGCTGGCCCTAAAATTAGGCCTCTAAGGCACAACTTTGACAGGACCTGACTGTTCCCCACTAGATGCAGCAGACCGAATAGGGGATGAACATTCGGCCTCCTCCTCAACAGACTCCTCTCAGGGTTGCTTGCGACTAGCAGGGGGAGAAGCGATCAGTGTCGCAGAACGAGACTGAACGACGACCAAGGGAGGAGATGGAGTTACAGATGCTGATGGATTAGTGAAGCGAGAAGAAATTGGAATGGATATTTGGCGCGGAACATGTTGTATGCTTGGTTGAGCTACGTCGACTGGGAGATCCGAACGATCAAGGTACTGCAAGAATTTGCTGGAAGTAGCTCGTTCGACTTGGTGATCTTCAAGCGTGTGCTTGTAGTGGGGCTTGAACTCCAAAATTGCTGGAACGTCTTGGTCCTTGACGGAGATCTAGAAAGCTTGAAAAATCTGAGTGGGCCGAGATTCAACGTTCAGATGACTAATGACATCCTTATCTATAAAAAATCAAAAAGAATTAGTGCCGAGCTTAAGGGAATAATATCATTTCATTCAGAGGTGGAAATGGCAATACCTAAAGCCCCTTGGACGTGGGGGACGAGGAACTCATGCTTGCTAGGGCCAAACTCAAAGTTGTCGGTAACTTTGCGCACATCCCCCGACATATTTGTCTAAATCAGGCAGACCAATGACCAGCGATTCATATTGTGGCCGACTTTGGAGATGGTGTCTCTTGGATTTGGCATTTCTCGAGGCCGAATAGACACCAAAAATGTCAGAGAAATCCAAGTCAAGATCATACAGCTCTTTTAGCTACACGATCGACATAATGATCCTATAAAAACTGATGGACACTTGGTAGGGAGCAAAGTTAAGCTCATGGAAGGCTCGTTGGAGCCATGGATGAAGAGGCAACCAAACGCTCCCTTTGATGATGGCCATCATAGGATGTGTATGCAATTGGACCGATAGTTGGGAACGGCATCGACCTCTAGGAGGGAAAGGTGCACATCATCGAGAACATTGGATCTGATTCGGAAGACCTACCTGTTGGCATGAGAACTTAATCGATCTCAAAATTTGCTTCTCTTCGGTGCCATGAAAAGACCTAACAAACGTACAAGGGTTCAAAAGAGTCAAACAGCAAGGATGAGAAGACTGACGCCGAAAGGTGTTTGATAGAAGTGTCGAATGAGCAGAGCAAGAGACTGTGGCTTATCAAAGTGGTGGGACATGGTTGCCAGAAAAGGTTTATTGATGGGACGTGCTTGCCGAAAAAAGCGATGGGACGATATCAAGGACATTGTTCATACGTGAACAGGGTCAAAAAATCAAAAAATTACATATCCTATGGGAAAGCATGAACAAAAAATGGAGCCAACACATGAAAGCACAATGAAATATAGAGATTAGTTTGAAAAAACTACCTAAATAGCAAAGTATTCGATGGAAATGCTTGGGAAAAACTCTAGCGAAGGCTCTTGATAAGTTCTTGGG
>JABCMJ010002192.1:0-13574 GCA_014822125.1 Arbutus unedo
TACGGGTATATCTTTGAATGTTGTGAGATTTCTTTTATTATGTATCGACATTAATAATATGTTGAAAATTGAGGGCGTGACAAACTTCGTGCACAATATCTCCAATTATGTGGTAGGATCTAATACACCTGAGTCGACATTGCCGGTTGAACAATCAAATGGTATAAGGTCACCCTATTCCCATACTTTTCAAAGTGTAACATGTTAACCTCCAAGTCGCACGAATCTTGCAATTAACCTTTTCAATTCTCTCAATTTCGCAATCCCAAACAACATTTAGGCCTAAAGATAACCGTACCGGGTGACAAATCTATTAAAGAACCAACCCCTCACTCATAAACGTGTACCGAACATTATAAACCATCCACAATGACATCCTATATGCGGGCACGCACATCCTCATCTAACATTAAACTTACTCACAAACTTCAAAAGGATCCGACTATAATCATTCCCAATGTTCTCTAACAATTTCGAAACAATTACCTCCGAATGAACAAACACGAGCACAACGCTCGGACTAAACAATAACAATATGAAACTTAGACAACCAATTAGGGCCTATATCAAAATCAAATCCCACCACTTTCAAACTATCAAGTCAAGGATGAGACTGTTAATAAAAAATGTTAGATTCACTAGTCTCACAAGTGTAGTCAAATATTGGTCTCTCTATTCAAGAGGCATGTCAACGAACAATGAGAAGTCAAAATGTCTAGTTCCTAAGCCCACAGATCTCTCTATACATCCTTCGGCAATTCCATGCTCCTTGCATATACTAATTCCCTCATAGCATCTGTAGTCCGATCATAAACACTCGAGACAATGGTTGGAATCAGTAGGTTGAATTTAGCGAGTGCCGTCTCAACTACCTTGTAAACACATCCAGGTAAATCGATAGTTTTACCTTATGTCCTACCCTCTCAACATTATCCTCACAAGGGACCTCTACTCCCAGACTAACTACCATGTCTAGATGCACCTCACAATAAGACATTGATCTCGAAGTTCACCCATCTTACTCCACACCTCGGAGACATAACGCTACAATAATAAGAAAGATCTCTACATAATCAGATAACAATTTACAACCCAAAGCCAGAGTCTAGTACAAATTCCCAACATGAGTCAACCACACTACACTACTCTTCCACAAAGAGAAACACAATGTCCATGTATGCTATGCAAGCACACACATACAGCTCATGCCACTATGCAACGTGTTTAAACCTATAAGACATAAAGTCTTCCAACTCACGCTCTGATACCAAGTTGTCACGCCCTCGATTTTCAACATATCATTATAATAGTTTATTATAAATAAAACCTCAAAACGCTCAAAGATCAACCAAATATCCCAAATCGTTTCATTATACATGATACCATCAAAAGTCACGTTTAAGTATATTACATCAAAGTTGTCACGCCCTCAATTTTAACATAACAATAATGTAAAATAAATTACATATCTATTCACAGTTCTCACCAAAAGCTCAAAAGCCCCCTTTTAATATAAGTCAAGTTCTTACGATTTTACAAAAAATTAGAATGAGAATATTACATTAAAGTTAGGACATTCGAATCAACTGGAGATATGATACATCTTTTCCAAAAACAGATAGAAAGATGTCGAATAACTCCATGGATGCGACTCATAGAATGTCATGCAAAAATCCAAGCACTTCATGCCAACTCCGCGCTAAATATCAAGGACTGGACCTGGAAACAAATAGGGGTTGAGCTAACGAGCCCAGTAAAGAAATCCTGAGCAAATCTTATGTGAACATGGAATGTCATGACATATAAGATAAAAAACAATACATAACTTTGGTGAAAGCATTACAAGACACATTATACGTATGAATTTCTACCAATTCAATCTCGTATCGAAACCAGCACTACTTAGGCCCCATTCTACAAAATTCTTCCCATCAACCTCAAATGCGTTTTCAAACTCTTGCACTTATCGCTATCTCATGCCTAGTATTCCTATCGAATCCTGGTCCCATTTCCTAGCAATCCCGTCTGTGAGTCTAATTCACGACATTCCTAGCCTTTCCATCGAAAAGTCTAGCTCATAATATTTCTAGCCTTTTCATCGGGGAGTCTAGTTCACAGTATTCCTAGCATTCCCATAAGGAAGTCTAGTTCAAACATTTCCTAGCATCCCATCGGAGAGTCTAGTTCACAATATTCTTAGCATTCCCATAAGGAAGTCTAGTTCAAAATATTTAAAGCACAACATAAATCATAAGGCACACCCACTCGTTCAATATCTCAACCAAGACTTAGAGTCAAATGAATATGTTGTACCATTTCTACTAAACAAGTCATACCACACTCTTCCAAGTGAATAACATGGGATCAAGCAATCCAAGATGATATACATTCAACTAAGAACACCCAACACGTACCTAAACATAATCAAACCCTTAACACAAAGGGTAAATGTACAATATACCAATAACGAGCCATAATCAAATAATAGAAGCAAGAAAATTCCTACCTCAAGAAGAAAATCTAAGATTTAAGCTTAAATGATGAAGCCCTAACTTCAATGGCGAAAGGAAGCCCAAATAAGTCATCTCCAAGTAAGAACTTACCTCCAAGTGCTAGAAATCAAAGGGAAATGAGGGATTCTTAAAGAAATTTGAGAGATATGGAGGTTTGATCAAGTATCTAGGGGTGGGGATATGAGAAATGAGGGTTTCTTAGAGAGAGAAAGGGGAAAAATCTGATTTGGGGGTGTATTGGTTGTGTTTAAAAAGTCTGGTTTGTCACTTTTAAATCTACGCGTCCACCCGCGTGACTGGTCACCAAAAAGGGACAAATTGCATGACTGGTCATGGAAGCCTACTGACCAAAAATATGCTATCCGCATGACTGGTCATGGAAAATGGACAAATTATGTGACTGGTCATAGAAGGCCAACTAACCAAAAATTCTAAAAAAAAATTTATTTTTTTCAAATTTTCTTTTATATTTTATTTACCCTTCCCCTCTTCATCAAAACTCATCCAAATCATCATTTATCTAGTCACCGTAAAATATTTTTAAACATTGAAATAGGGTGGGTTCTGACAAAAGTGGGCAAATTCCCAGCCCATTGCATATATCAAAATAAATTATCAAAATTAAACATTTGCATTTCCTTTCAAACATAAGAAATAACTCAAAAATGAGTTAGTGTACATCTTTCGAAAGATTATATGCCTTCATGTGATTCCCGTGTCCATTGTATTTGATAGGGATCTATAGTTTATTGCTCATTTTTGGCAGAGCATACTAGCAGCACTTAGTACTCATCTTTTGTTTTGCACCACTTATCACCCTCACCTTTTGGGTATGTCGGAATTCGACCTCACCTTTTGGGTATGTCGGAATTCGACCTCACCCTCACCTTTTGTTTTGCAGAGCATACTAGCTTACCTTTTGGCTTTGCCACCAAATTTATCAGGTGTGCACGATGTGTTTGATATGCCGATGTTGAGAAAAATATGAACCAAATCCGTTACATGTACTTGAAATAGAAGCCGATGCGTCCTATGGAGAAGAGTCGATACGTATTCTTGACCTTCGTGAGCATGTGTTGAGAGGCAAGACGATACCATTGGTTCATGTGTTATGGAGAAACCAAGGCAAAGAGGAGTTGGTGAGGGGACGAGAGAATGAAATTTGGGAGAAATACCCTCATTTATTTGTAGTTTAGATTGTTGTACATTTGTGATTTTGAGCTTGATAACTATGAAATTGTGTAGTCACTTTTGCTTTATATACTATTCAGACGTTGATGATGTGTTTAGCATTGATGAGAATCACGTTATTGGGGATGAAGAGAATGGTTTTAGTAAATAGGGCAATCAGGGAAGGCTAATCGATCAAGAGTTTATAGGAGACCTTGGGTGACCGTTCAGGATCTGGGATCTTTTTGAGGCAGTGGCCAACCATGACCGGTCAAGGCACAAGCAACCAGTTAGGATTTAGGGTCATTCTTGAGGCAGTGACCATTCCTGACTAATCAGGATTGCCTATCACAAGTGAAGCTTCTTTCATGCTCGAATTGAAACCCTAAACGGGATATTTTGGGATACGTCCAAAATTTTGCAAAACATTCTCTTCTCTCTTTCTCTGTCTAGTGTTCATCTTCCCTCTCAACCTCCAACTCCAAACCCTTGATTCCACCTCAATTTTTTAAAATTCCTTCAAGATTCTCCACCCTATCAAGATCAGTTGATATCTAAAGCTTCGTACCACCATTTCACTTAGAGGAGGTTAATTTGAGCTTCTTTTTGTCACACCCCAAACTTCTAGGGTATGAAATAAGCAATAGAATAACTGAAACCAAAACTTAACATAACCATAATCAATAAACTAATTTAAATCTCAATAAATGATATCCAATTATCAAATAACAAGTAATCCATCATGTCTAAACCGAATTCGAACTATCCAAAAATAGGCCCATAATGCCTGAACAAATGAATAATTAAAACGTGAATACTTTTAACTGAATTGCTAAACATGAAAATATCTCTAAAACAGAAAATCCAACTAAGCATGCTGAACCATCTTAATAAGTAAACTTTAAATCTTTGGTGCCATATCATCACCTGTAAGTTGTTAGTTTAGAGAAAAAACATAAGCCGTAGCTCGAGTAGGAAGTCATATTAAAAACATCGACATATTAAGTAAAGCATGCTCCCATCGACAATATAATATGCATAATGACAATATAAACTATCGACTAAACATTCACAACACTACCATGCTCTCATGCGACTCATGCATAATTTTGATGGTCTTGCACCGCGGGCAACCCACATCGGGGATCCTATCGTAGAGTTCATGGGCTGCTCCAACCGTCGGGCCACCTCTTTACCCAATTGTTTTGTGGTCTTTCACAAGAGGAATCGCAAAGACTCCCATGTCAAGTTTACGGGCTTTCATACCGAGGGGTCATCCCTTACCGAAGTTCAATGTCCATGCATGCTCATATGCGCTATTACCAGTCAAAACCAGACTCAAACAACAATTCTATGTGGAACGAAAGACAAGAAACAGGCCGAGTGTATCAAAATTCATATTGTGTTTTTCAGTAGGTTACTCGAGTGGATAAAGTTCTATAGTTAGGTTCACGCTTAAAAATTCTAAAACATTATAATTTATAGGTAGAGGCATTGGGTCCAACTTCAATAGAAACTACACTCTACAAGCTTTCAAACAATACATAATAGGTTAAAAATAGAATTCGGCCAATGCATTTGTGTCGGTTCATAGTAGATTATCTTATTTTGAAATACCAAAACTATTTCGTCAAATTTAATCAAAAACTTGATTTTGCTCGTGTAAAAATAAAATACAAAATATATATTTTTGTGAATCTCCATGTGTCTAGTTTCAAACAAAAATAAACGGTATGCAATTCCGATACTTGTACTAAAAGTTATGCTCATTTTACTAAAGTGTGTCAGTGCAGCCGGTACAAACTCGAATCTGTTATAGCTCGGTCAAAGATTTTTGTAGAATTATGTACGTTAAATTAGGCTTCAAAATTTTAACTCAACACAGTAGATGCATAAACTAACACTCAGAAATTTTTCAAACATTTTAGAGCTTTAGAACCACTCTAACGGAATTTTCCAAAATCCGATTATCGCAGTGTTCTATTTTTTCAGATTATGTTCTTTGCAAAATAAATGCGTTTTGGCCTTCGTTTCTACAACCTAGCTATCTAAATTATCCAAAAATTCACACAAAACATGCCCGACTCGATTACACACCAAAACAACTTATATATCATCGAATTCAACATGATTTACGCAATACGCAATTTCTCAATGTAAAATCAACATGAAATCCTACCTTAAACGATAAAAAATACATAAATAGTAAAGTAGTCGAAAGGTCCACGAATACTTTGTGTATAAGGTTCTTCTCCGACTCTATGCAAAGCTCTCGATGTACTCTACAACTCTCTAGTTGATTGCGTCGTACGAATCCTTCGTCTAGGTACCGGTTCTCCAGCCTCAAGCTTTTAGGGTTATAGATCTCTTAGTAAAAAAGCTGTGTATTTTTAATATAAACTGATTCTAGGGTTTTCTAATCCTTATATAATTAAAATTTTGTTAATTACACTAATCCCCTTCAAGTCCCTAACACCCTCACATCGTGCCCCAACGTTCTAAACTATTAAAATAAGACCACAATTAGAATATTAAACTCAAATTCACGAATTCTCGAATAACTAATTAAGATAATAAAAATAAGAGGTCACACCTTGGGTCCTCACACTTCTTCACCATTGGAGCTAGTGTTTCTTGAAGTTCAAACATTGGAGTAAGACCTTGATGTATGGATGTTTTTCACTTGTATTCATGGGTGTACATTTTGACCCATATTTCATGATTTTTGTTATTATTTGGAACATTGGTTTTTATGGTCCACATTGTGGGATTCCTGCGGATTGGTGGTTGGAACCTTAAATTAGTGGGTTGATTATTTCATTATTTGCTTTCGGCATTGAACCTATTATACTTACTTTCTCATATAGGTTTTTTTCCTTTGTTCTAAGGATTGGGTTTACTCTAATGTGTAGTTTGACCTTATTTGGGGCATAGAGTGTGGTATATGACTATGGCTTGTGGTGCAATGCAGAAAGTTATGTCTTGTTCTTCTCATAAAATATGCGGTTATGTGAACAACAATTGTTAAAAGGAAGGTTAATTATGACGTGTTCTGAATAAAAAGATGTAGATGCAAACTTGCGATATACCTTAGCATTAGAATGATGCAGGTTATGGTCTAGTCCCCTTTGGGAGGAGAGGGTGTGATTGATGCTGGCCTCCATGGGGAGAATTGGTATTGATGAAATCGGTTACTAGCCTCCTTTGAGAGAAGTGCTAGGAGATGACATATCTTGGGTAGCCACCATTGGGTGAGGTGCTAGGATTGAGAATATGACATATATGGACTAGCCACCGTTGGGTGAAGCACTACAAGTTGTGATCGATAAGATAGGAGGATTGTGGACTGAATGGTAAGGTTTATTTGTAATAAAAAAGGGATTATGATACGTATATTGTGCTATCTATATTTGGGTTGGGTGTTTTACTTGTGCCATCATCTACTGTTTATATCATATACTACGACAAAAAATACATACCTTAGCGTGCCAAAAATGCCGTGGTAACCCTTTCATGTATAGTGTTCTTCACAAATGCTATGGTAGCCGACGCTATTAAAAGTCAGGTCAACCATAGCGTTTAGAGAACGCTGTGGTAGGTAAGTTTTTGTAGCGTTTTGTCAACGTTATAATAGATATTGACATTCCATAGCATTTTGAGAATGCTATTGTATATATGTTTTTGTAGTGTTTTGTGAACCCTATATTAGGCTTTGACCTTCCATAGCGTTTTTAGAATGCTATTGTAAGTACACTTTATATAACATTTTCCGAATGCTATATTAGGTCGTCACATTTGATAACATTTTTGGAACGCTATTATAAGTATATTTTTTTATAGCGATTTGTGAACGCTATATTAGGTCTTGACATTTCATGGCATTTTCAAACCCCTATTATAGGCATATTTTTATATCATTTTTGCACGCTATCGTACGTTTAGCTTTTAGTAGCATTTTTTAGTATGCTATAAAAAGTCAGCGTTACCGTTTCAAGAACGCTATGTGTTTACGTCACGTATTGCAACCTGCCATTTTAAGAAGCATTTCATCCATGGGATTTGATTATCGGATTCTTGCAACTTGTCTCAAATGCTATAGATAACCTTATTCTCATTGAAGCCAAGTTCATACAAAACATAAATGGTAACAAAATTGAATACCCATTTTGAAACAATATACGTACCGCAAATATTCAAAAAATGAAGTCATATATTAACATCTAAATCCAAAAAGTAGACTACAAGCCTTGGCAACAAAAAGAAAACGATATACGTCAAGAAGAAAGTCTTCAACTATGTCCAACTGGCACTGACAAATGTATCCTTAGTCAAAAGTCACAAAAAAACCGATATATGTATCCACAAATATTCCTAACCCAAGAGAAAGGAATATAAGTGAAGAAACAATTCTTCAACTATGGCGTGTCAGTTGGCACTGGTTAATCTCTCTACGTCTTTATCGAAAGTCACAAAATGCCGATCTTCAGCTTCAACCCTTAAACCCGCAATCCAAAACAAGATAACATTTCAATTTGAATGAACATAGCGTGCAATTGGTAGGAAATCAGGGAGTTAAATATAATCACCACTATTGAATCTCTACGACCACCACAAATAACTAAATAAAGTGTAAAAATCACTTTGCCTATGAGAAGAACAACACCCCAATGACTAACTAGATACAAATACACAAGTACTCGAGAAAGTCAATGCCGCATTTAAATAGTGGCATATTGTTTTAAGAACTCAAAGGGATTGGACGTCTTCCTACAAATGGATGAAGGTCCGATATTAATTAGTAGTGCTTTTGATCTAAAAAACGAAATTATGACAGCCTCACTGCTCCACAATTTTTATGATTTACTCAAATTCAAATTCGTTTTATCAACCTTCCAGGATACCTACTTGGTTGTAGAAATCTGAGTCATACTTGGCTTTAAGGACACCCACAATCACCAAGCAAGAGAAATCACAATAGAGGAATGCAAACAAACAAAAACCCTTAGCAGCAACTGTATAGCCCACAGCAGCAGCCCACAACAGAAGCTGCTGCAATGCACGCAGCTCAGCAGAGCATTCAATGGCAACACTTAGAACAAGAACAGCAGCAGAACTAGGAGCATTATGAAACTGCATAGCCCTCAGCAGCAGCAGCAGCCTGCAGCGCGGCAAAGCCAGCAACAACAGAGCACGTAGCAGCAGCAGCTGCAATGCACACAGCTCAGAATGCAGTTTCCTTGCAGCTGCTGCTGTGTTTTATGCCTGAGATTGGTTTTGAACACAACATAGTTTAACCAAAGTAAGCATGTAATGACAAGAACCATCATCAAACATGAATCAAGGATATAAATCAAAGATCAAATCTCATCAAAACTTCAAGCATCATTTTATTGCATATTGATTTGACCTGCTGCTGATATTGTCCTCAAATATCATTATGAGGAAGATATTTGAATTGTCTTCCCAAACGGTTCATGTACCCAAACAAGAACAGCCGCCACTGCTATAGAGCATGTAGCAGTAGCTAAGCAGAGCATGCAACTCAGCAGAGCACGCAGCTCAAAATGTATTTGCCTTACAGCTGCTGCTGTCGTGTTTTATGCCTGAGTACGATTTTGAACACGACACAATTTTAAGGAAGATAATGATCAATCATGATCAATGTATCCTAATCCATTTTAAATTGCAATATCTACATATAGCATACTCATTATCATTAACACAATGACAACAACCATCATCAAACATGAATCAAGGGTATAAACCAAAGATCAAATCTTATCATAACTTCAAACATCATTTTATTGCATATTGAAAGAAGTGCTAACACACCAACTTAAAATGCGAATGCAAAAATAGATCTAAGCATGAAGCCTAGATAATGAATCAATTCAAATGGACTAGAGGGGCTATGTCCCCACCACCTCCTCAAAGCAGTTTCGAGGGGTTATGCCACCACCTCAAGATATTGAACAAGTAAAAATACATACCATAATAAATTAGACAAACTAGAGGGCTATGCCGCCACCTTCTCAAAACAGTTTCAAGGGGTTACGCCACCACCTCGTTATATTGACCAAGCAAAAATATGGACAATTATAATTCTTCTGGTTTGCGTTACATCTCAAGTCTATAGGAACTTAGGTTAGAGGTTTCCGCTAGAGAAAATATACTTGTTAAAATGTAAAATGCATCAATTTTGTAAAAGGAAAGTATACTCATTGTAGAGTCCATAGTAACTTTGTCAGCAGGATAGTAGTTCAAAGAGCTTCGTCAAGATAAATCACATCACTTGCACTCCTCCATAGAAGTACTTCATGTTTCTGTACAACATCCACCCAAACTCTCATTGCATTAGGCATTTAGGCCCAATAGGAAGTGAGGAAAAAGGGAATTTTGAAAGTGTATCTAAATTACTGCTATATAATGTGCCCATTAAAAAGATATATGTTCATGATGTGGTGGATTTTAAATGTGAATTTTCCTAGCAAATCAAATATCTTCAAGGCAATGCTACATTATGAACACGATCTTATCTGAATAGAATAATTTTGCAAAAAGTAACTACAACACATACCTGTTACTTATCTACAAACAAATACCTGTACAATTATGGTGTTGATGTGCCTTATCTTTTCAATGTTGTCCAGCAAGTATGAATCTGATGAAAAATAACCCTTATTCACAAAGTAATGAAACAAAGGAAGTAAGGCCACTACAACTACAAGTAGCACTCACTAGAATGTTTTCAGTAACATATATCTAGGTGTGGCAAAGTGAAAAAGAGAGGAAGCAAGAAAAGAACCACGAAGAACAAAAAACTTAATAAAACTAGCATAATCTTGAATTGGTGATGAGTAGTAGTCTAAAACTACTTACTTCTGAATTAAATAGCTTGCCTTAGGTAACTTGTGTCATGACAACAGGTTTTGGTGCTTCAGATGAGCAACCTGTTCATAGCTTGGCATCATCTCAGTGCCTTGTACAAATGATTACAATAGACAAGACAGTTTCAGCTTTCAAGTTCAATCTAAGGTGAACTACATAAAATAAAACACACCTAATTCAAATACCGAGACTCCACCCCACCAATGTATGTGTGAAAACATAAAATACAACAAATATAAATGAGCACGTCCCCTGCACCTTACGCAAATAACAATTTTCTAGTTTTTACCTTTTGGCAGCATCACTGTCAACCCCAAGAGAGTTTTTTGAACTTCTTTCATCCACTTTGGAGACCTGCAAGTCAAGGATGACGGAATGAATTGGAGAAAAATAGATACATGAAAACAACTTTTACTCTTCAAACATACTTCCAAAAGAATATGACCTTCCCAATATTCGATTGGAATGGACTTCTTCCTCGGTTTAAACCCAAACAGGGGGAGACGTATAATAATGTGATTTTAAGAATATCGTGAGCCATATAATAATGAGATTTTTGTCTTGAAGAAGTATAAAAAGTAACAAAATATTAAGGGAACTTATTTTTTAGTCTTATCTCTAAGTGTTTATTATTTTTCCATCCTATGCACTTACAAACATTAAGTTTTGGTCATTTTTAAAAAAAAATACCAAACTTACCCTTATCTTGACATTAACCAAGGTTAGCAGCAAATTTCTAAAAACACACCATTAATAGTCGTCTATCAAATATCGAACTCGTCTTTCCTAAAATCGTGGGACTAAAAAAAATGACCAACAATCCTCACCATAGATCTAGGGCTCTGGAATCCATCAACTCACCGGAATCGCATACAAACACCGCACCACATCTACAGAACATCGACTGTTGGTATCGGAATACGGAGTACGGGTTTGATTTGACTGCTACCGGAGAAGGACGACGAAAGTCGAATTATTTTCGTCAGACTACGGGTTAGGGTAAGGTAAGAATTGTTGGAATACATGTTTGGTTTAGATGATACTGACTCAGACATGTTATATTTGAAGGTTATGATACATTTTTAGATATCATGGTAAATTTAATGAAAAGGAACAACACCTAAAGGTCATGGTACATTTTCAGATCTCATGGTAAATTGGTAGGTAAGGAACAACATCTGCCGTCCATGATAAATTTGCATATATCATAGTAAATTTGAAGGTAACGCACAATATTCGATAAATTGGCAGATTTCATAGTAAATTTGCGGGGTAAAATACTAAATCTATAGGTTATGGTAAATTTGTAAATATCATGGTAAATTAGCAGGTAAGGAACAACACCTGCAAGTCATGGTATATTTTCATATAATGGTAAAGATAATTACTAAAGATAATTATGAATCTCAAATTACCATTTCCGGTAAAGATAATTACTAAAGATAATTATAATTTCATGTTTTAAGCATAAATTAGTGCTACAAATTTAAACTTAACAAATCAAGAATTAACTAACCAAAGGATAAGAGGGTAAAATACGTTTCAAAAGTAATGGCAACTTTGTCAAACTATACAAAAATAAGATTAAAACATAAGTTCAAAGAGTGGATGGGATGAAAACCTCAGCCCCAGAGGTAAATATGACTCTAATTTAAATTACCCAAATATTAAACCCAAAGAGGGAGAGAAAAGTTATTAAAAGAAAACAAAATATTGTTTGCTTAACTAAATACTTATTCATGCACAAATATCTGCTGCTGCAAGTACCACAAAGTATCTACAGTAGAATAAGTAACTCTACTGAAACACGGTTATTTATTTATCATGCACACAGTAGAAGAGTTGAGATTATATAATTTTTTTCGGAATTTGAATGCAACTCTTTATTTTGTCTTTTCTAAACTTTTGTCTTTAGCGTCAATTTTTAAATTTTTTAAATTTTGCCTTCGTATATGAGAGGAATGTTATTTTCTTTCAGAATGCTGTAATTTATTTTCTTGTTGTTTTTACAGCTTTTAACAATATAAACACTATTGTTGCTATTATAGCATTATTACAAAAACGCTGTTATTACCTGCTCTATTATAGCAATATTATACAAATGCTATTATTACCCTCTCTATTATAGCATTATTTCAAAAATGCCATTGTTACCCTCACTATTATAGCATTATTACAAAAATGCTATTAAATAGTGTTATTAAAAGTAGTATTTGTTGTATATTCCTTGTCATTTCATATCGAACGATATTGGCATAGACATTCCTATTGGGCTGTGTATCTCAACACTTACTTCTTTTTAGGTACTGTTCCAAATGTCGAAGATGGACTATTTGAAGTCCATGAGATGATGCATATTTTTGAAAGCTACATTAGTAGGAGTTATACAACATGTTTGTGATCTTATTTTTGAAAGATGTAATGTAACTCATATTTTCATGTTTTTTTTATTTGAAAGGTTGTAATACTCAACTAGTTGATACACGTTTTTTAGTGTACGTATATATATATATTGGGCCAGGATTGCCTTTTTTTGTGACACAATTTAAACTAATCATCAATAATTAAGAATATTGGGTATTTTGGTGAGATTTGGTGAGGTTGGTTAAAGATATTTATTGTTTATAGTTTGTTAAAAATTAAGGGCGGGACAATCTAGCTATCAAAGTGGAGAAGTATGTGGTGTTAGCCAATTAATCTATGAAAAGCATCGTAATAAACATTGAACTATGGTTTGAGCCAATTAAACATGTGAGTGCTTAATTGTTGCAATGAACTGCAAAGATGTTTCTTAATGCTTTGGATCTTAATGCCACTACTCTATCGCAGTCACGCATTTTATGCATGTTTAAATTGATTCCTTTTCACATAACCAAACACAAAACGACCTCAACTTTTTGGAAATCAGTTGTGTGATAGAACCTTAATTCATCTTCAAAACAAGGATCAGTATCAACAATTTTACAATGAAAATATACAAGTTCATACAATGCTAATATTGAA
>JABCMJ010002193.1:0-15024 GCA_014822125.1 Arbutus unedo
TGGCTTCCCACAAGAAAACCCACCCACCCAAGTCTCTGATCTCCAATAATCCCTCCAGCGTAGGACCCGAAAAAGGTTCCAGTTCCCCTAATGGCTCCCTCTGTTATGGTACCTCCAACCCAAATGGTTTCGAAGAAGTCCCACGCAGAAGATATAACAGGCCCCATTATGTGCTTCGCTTCTCGAGTTGCTCTCGTTTTTGCTCCATGCCCCTTTTGATATGCCCACGTAACAGCTTCTTCGACGCTACGCCCCTCAGACAATTTCTCCCTCATGGCAGCCTCAGTAGCTTCCTTTACCACTTTGTGAACATGAGTAGCTCTGATGTAGTAGAAACAAAGCTTGACAATCTCCTTGACCACACATGCCATAGTTCCATATTTCTTATCGAAGCAGTTCAAGAATGTAAATCTCTCTGTTCTGCTTTTCGAAGAAGCTTCCCCAACTAGCTGCTGGAATTTTTCAGCTGTAATGAGATGATAGCACGATATCATTAGGAAAAGAGGTTTAGCACGAAAGTAGGCACGGGGTAATGCTACATAACCTTTATTTTGGTATACATAATGATGTAGCATGTCATTGTCCTTTCTGCTTTGAATTGCCCGAAATAAGCATAACTGTACCTGTTATGTGGAGTGCAATGATGCCAGCCATGAAGAGGAGCAGTTGTAGCCTCGTTTCCATTGATGGCAGACCAGGAAGAGGACTCTCAGAAAATGAAATGCAAAAGTTAGCTCCCTGGTTGGTGTTATAACCTTGGTGGAGATAGGTGTATAGGAAAGAAAAGAATCTGGTGGCTTAGGCCCTTGGGGAATCTATATGTGAATATGGGTACTGAGACGCAAAGCAAGCATTGATGCCAAGAAACTCTTGAAGATCAAAGACAGCATGAATTCTGATCTAAGATTCCAGCACAATCATACAAGAATGTCTGGACTAAGCAATTTCTACATCTTTTTCTCTTAAAAAACTTGGTAACTGTCCACCAGATTCTCTCAATCAGAAGATCCTCCAAGGACTGGAAGTGGGAGCTGAAAGTGCGGGCTCAAAATGAAGGATACGAACGAGATGAATATCGGCTTGCAAAATTTGAAGCCTAATTTTCTTTATGTATGTCCCTCGCTGAATACTTTTTGAAGAATCTCTTCATTCCCTCTCTTAACTGTTTTCCCAGTAGGTCCCTTTCGACATGCAAAATTTTTTTTTTTAAAGATTATTAGATGGTTAGGTGACCGTCAGGGGAGGAACGAGACCGCGCCCTCAAAATTTTAAAAGAAATTTAAGGCCTGTATAAATTTTAAAAATTATTAAAAAAAATCCAGCTCCCACCCACTCCAAAAGAAAATCTTAACTCCCAAACGTCGAATTATGATTCCGCCCTGGATTCTCCCCGTTTATCCCCGGCAGAGAGGAATGGAGTGTGAATCAAATGACTATTCTTGGTGATCGTCACCCTCTAAGCCTAAAATGAGTGGCCTTCTCTCTCTCTCTTAATCCCGGAGCCAGTAGAGAAGTCCATTTTGGAGTAGCTAGATTCAGTATGACTATCCCCACATTGTCTATGGGTCTTCAAATTCAATTCAACAGACATAAAATCTCGCGCTGAGTCTTAAAGCCCTCCCGAGCACTAAAATAAAAGCTTTCATTCCCAAGGTCTCTGATAACCATGCAATAATAAGGTTAGAAATGTTTGAAGTCCCCTCTCCTGCCCTCTCTCTGTGGTGCCTTTTACGTTACTCTATCTAAATTTCTTTTAACTCCGCAAGAAGAAAGCGAGACCTTTCCTTCTATACCGAGGTCAATCAGTATGTATTAGATTTTCAGACTTGAAAGAAAAGAAAGGCAGGGACACTTGTGTTTTGGCAGAATCAAAGGGCCTATTGGTCATTCCACAGAGGAAATTCCAAACAACAGATATCTTTCCTACCACAAATATACTAATATCTTCAAATTTGTAACGATGTGGAGGCTTATGATTGGCACACCCTTGATAAGAAATGTGTGTTCACAAAACATTACTGTTCCCAATTAGATAGCTTTCTCCTATAAACCAAACTCCCCACCATTCGTCCAACCCCAAGGATATTACTTCCAGAAAAGAGAAAATGGCAACAATCTCTGGTGTAAGCCTCTCAACCCCGAGAATCTTGGCCAAGGCCTCAGACCCACCGAAGGTCCAGACCATAAAATACCCCTCCTGGCTGAACAACCCATGGAGGAGATCCAACCAATTCGGGGCTGGTCGCATGCACGTTCGACCCGTGGCTGCGGCACCAGAAGGGATATCGGAGAAGGTGGCCGAGAGCATCAAGAGCGCGGAGGAGACGTGCTCCGATGACCCGGTGAGCGGAGAGTGTGCGGCGGCGTGGGATGAGGTGGAAGAGCTAAGCGCAGCGGCTAGCCATGCCAGGGACAAGAAGAAAGACTCCGACCCACTTGAGACTTACTGCAAGGATAACCCCGAGACCGATGAGTGCCGCACTTACGATAATTGATTCATGCTTCTGATTTTCAGTATCGTATAAATGAACTTTTAGAATGTCATGTTGTTTTTATTTGGACTTATGTTGGTTTGGTTGTATAATTATCAGAGGCTTGTCCTCTTGAATACACCTTAATCGAATGATTAAAATACGCTTGGTAAAAAAGCATCTGTCTTGTATCCATCACAGGAGTGAGGACAACTGCTGCTAACTTGAATGATAACAAAAATTCCAGAATTAATTACACCTTTCCCAAGTTTAGTGTTCTTCACTAATCTGGATTATAAATTTTGTCACCCACATGTTTGAAGTAATTTTGGAACATGTTTTGTGATCCTAATGAGCTATAGATCCATCTTACAATCATTGCTCCCACGTGGTGTTTTTGCTATAGAAGATAAGATGGGAGTAGAAGTCTTAAAACTTGTTATGAGTCACCGTGACTTGCACCTGCGCTACCAAGGATTCCAAACAGAAGCTCCTTTTTATTGATATACATCTACCGAACACCCATGCCTCATGGAGAGAGGGAGAGAGGGGATAGACACTGTAAAAACAAAAGTTTGTACCATCGGTCCAATGGGAATATGCTAGGATTGTTACAGTCACACGAGTTAGGTGACAAATCCATTCAAAATGCGATAACCTTTTTTAGTGACTTCGCCTAAAGCTTCAAACTAATTCAATCTTGTCTTTTCATTGGCCATATACTGGAATTCACAAGTCCATTGGGAAAGTGAACCAAATATGTATAGAATCAAGCCAGCAAACCAACGCCATATCCTTTGGGATGAACTCTGACGTAACCATATATTCACGTACATAGCAACTACGTGGAGTACCTAATATCAATTGGTATGGAGTTTCCAGAGATGCTAATCACAAGTCGTGAAAGTGTTGACAAGAATAACAAGTGGACACCCTCTCCAAAACCATCTAGACAACCAACAGAAAATATCAACTCCATGGTCATCGCATACCTCCACCGCCTACCCTGTTCAAGCAACGTGTAACTACTTGCTTCGTAATCATCTTCGGGCAGGACTGTGGGGTAACTAGATACACAGTGTATCAATTGTTCTGAACCCAAAAAGTTGTAAGTTTGCTCTCTGCGCGGAATTGCTAGACGTATAGTTCGAGTGCAATACCATCAATTCCAAGAACCATTCCCCACTAATGAACCAAACCACGTCACATTCACATCTACACACACATCTATATGCAAAAGACAAATTCAAAAGCATTCCAAACTCTGCATTGAACACAAACACAAATCAACCACTGATGATATATCAAACATCCATAGTTTTGACATTAAAACAAGCTAAAATCACATAGCAAGTCTGATAAGAGGCACTACCGGTCAAGGCACCAAAACACACCTAGCAAACTTAAAGCAGATAAAAGCATACAAGCTTATTAACAGATCCCAAAAAGACATTAATAAACCAACTTAAACCATGAAAAGTAAACGCAATTCATAGAATCTCAAGACGGACTTCTTCTGGTGCTGATGGAAGTATTCAGCACTGAAACATGCTTGCAGGAGCAGCAACTGTCTGCATTGGACAGGGGAGCTGCCATGGTTCCAGCAAAGCATCTGGAATCTCAGGGATGTCCACTGCAAACCCAACAACTTCCTCCGCAATCTGGAGCACCGAATTCAGTGAATGAAGTCGATCAACCAATTCGGAAAGCTGAGCTCTCATTACATTGTTCTGAGACACAAGCCCAATGTACATGTTTGCGACGCTATTGATCTTCTCCTCAATGAGCTTGTTCTCATTTTGCAGTTGGGTCATTTGACTAATCAGACTTTCCGCATGCTCCTGCTTTCTCATTCGAGACCTCCTAGCCGATTCCCGGTTGGATATCATCCTCTTCCTTTTCCTCTCGTCCACCCCCGCATACTGCGTAACCCCATCAGATCCTGAACTCGCCGGCTGTTTCATTGAATCAGTCTATCTGCCTTTTCTAGCACCTTTCCAGCAATTACCAAACGGTTGGTTCTCTTAATCTTGAAATTTTCAAACGGATGTACAAAGTTTTCTCCTTTTGGACCAAAGGAGAAATTGGGTAATAGGCTCTTCAAAGTTTTATCTCTTTCAATCAAAGGGAAAACTTGGTAAGTTTTCCGAATCGGGTAATAGCAAAACGATGAATGAAGTAAGCAATGAGGGAAGGGATTAATTCATGAAAACACGTAGAACCAGTAGAGAAACACAACCGAGAAGGAGTGCAGGATCCGAATCCGACGCAAGAGATAATTCATTAAGAATATGAAATCATCGAAGCAACCAAAAAACCCAGGTCAT
Organism: Arbutus unedo; assembly: GCA_014822125.1. Lineage (NCBI taxonomy): Eukaryota > Viridiplantae > Streptophyta > Magnoliopsida > Ericales > Ericaceae > Arbutus > Arbutus unedo. Next base: position 4,799 of record JABCMJ010002193.1, read on the forward strand.
AAAATCGAGAAATCGAATGGGATGTTGAATCGGTTGATCACAATAAGCCCTAGATTTGAATGACCATCTGCGATTTCATGGAAAACCCAACAAAAGCGATCAATCGGTCAGCAACATACGAAAACTAATGAATCAACCTAAATTAACAGAAACAAAAATTTGGCAAATGGGACAAATAAATAAGGAAAATAAATCAAAAGGGGCAAACTTACGGAAAGACGATGCAAACAATTGCCCTGGTGAAAGAAGATAAAGCAGGATCTCTGATGGGGGTATATATAGCCCAAACCGTGTGGTTTTCACCTATATTCAGAAAGGGTAAATAAAGCACGTTCTTATTTCCTTTTCTGTTCTATATTTTTATTAGAGGAGTTAGAAACCCAATAGCTCGGAGACGAATTTAACCATTCCAATTTCTGAGATGGATATTTGTCTCAGTTCTTCTCTTGCCCAAACTGAGTGGTTTAGGGCATCTTCAAAACACTAGTTATGCGGATTTAGGGAGAATTTAGTGCATTTTTTTTATAGTGCGGCCAAAACGATGTGATTTTGTTCATTTTATACTTGAAATTACATCATTTTGACTTATCACGCGAATTGTTATCAAAGTACATGAAATCAAAATGACATAATTTTAAAAATAAAATAGGCAAAATTACATCGTTTTGTCCGCACTACACGTGCACTAAAAAAATACACTATAGATCCTAGTTATGCATGCCCTTTTAATAAGTTCAAATATCATTTTTCATCCACAACCTACTTTTTATTAAGTTATGCTTTTCTTGGCTATCTGTATTTGACTAGTCTTGAGAAGCTAGACAAATGGAAAAAATAGTTCAAATTATTCTATCTCATTCTACAAGCATAAGTCCAACATTTATGTATGAAATGAAAAACAAAAATAAAAAGTAGAATTGAAATACATAAAAAAAAAAGAAGTAAATATAGCAAAATAGAAATTGTCATTTTTTTTTTTATTCTGTATCTTTAATGGAGGAGTGGGGTTGGTGTTAAGAATGCCAATCAGACAGATGGGAGGTAAATTTTACCATTTCGATCTCAATTTCTGAATTCAATATTTGTTTACCTTCTTGTCTTGTTTTCCAAATGATGAATCTCTAATTCCGTATAAAAATGGGTAATTCTCATCGCGTGAGTTAATTAAATCAGACCAAACAAAAATGTCACTCTTAATCGGTGTTATGCTGATGCAGCTGATGACGGGTTCTTGGAGACAACTGGCCACTTAATGCCTGCTTGGCTAACATAGTTTTCCCATACTAATAAACTGTCTTTATTAAATAAGAATTAATATATTCTAAGAGATGCCTACGCTATACAAAGTTTAAATTTTAGATTACAGTCTGTCATAGAGATGAATTATATCGACATCATAACTCATGATTGGCTTGTTAAGAATGTCCTCTATATTAATAAAATAAGAAAGGTTATCTGGCGTGACTTCTACATTTATTTAAATTTATATATCAATTATCAATCTTATAATTATAAGTACGTATAATTTATATGACGCTCCCATTGTTTAATAAATTAACGAAAAATCAAATACAAATTAATGTCACCTTCTGATTTCTCGAATTTCTCTACCGTTTTTCTTCTCCAGATCTTGCCCTTTGCTAGATTATATATATCATTTTATATCTTTACCTTTTTATTATTATTTTTACTGTGATATGTTAGTCTTGGTTATACATAAAAGGTTGATTCTGGTGCGAAATATGTTAGTCTAATTACCCATGTTTAAATGTAAACATGTTGTCTTGGGCAAATAGTTTAAATTAATTATTTTCTACTTGAAGGGTTAATAATAGGTTTTGTTATCAGTTAGTGAATCTAAACTCATTTATGATTTGCTAATCAAATAGTATTAGCGGCATGATTTATGTCAAACGAATTACAAGTAGGCTTTGCTTGTTTTCACTATAGACTGAGCTAAACGTGATAATATGTCTGTGGAGTTAGTCATGTTGGAAAAATATAAAGCGACTGATTCGAAATGACGATCGAAAACCGAGAAAATATACATCTAGTTTTTATTAACAACATAAACAATACGTACAAAATTGAAACTCCAATACAATAATCGAAATACAAAACATTAAATATAATGTTACCGAACCAAGTCATGTGTTTAACACAATTCTCTTAAGACTAAATCGCCGCCTCACCGTGGGTATTTGGAGGATAGCGTCTCCCAGGGTAAAACGGCTCCACGAACTAGGTCACACCTAATCTCATTTGCCTGTCGAACTTCCTCGTGTCTGGCTCTCTCTCACTCGAATAATAACCTCGGGATAAACATAATTTCGTTTTTCTTTTCTGTCTCAATACCAAAAACGTGCTTGGTATATAAAGGCCTTTGGGATGACGTTAGAAACGGAATGGCCTTTGGATAGTACATGAATGACCTTTGGATGATATATGAATGACCTTTGGATGATACGCGAATGACCTTTCGATGATATACAAATAGTCTTTCGATGATACACAAATGAATGAGTCTATTGTAGGGTACATGAATGAGACATCATGGTGACTCTTGAGATGTGAAACGACCGAAACTTTTCGGTTGCTCCGAGACCCTTAGATATCCCATTCATTCAAACCCTTTGAATTTCCAACAAGTCAATCTACTTAAATACACCCAAAATTATGAGTTTCATATAACTCCGTCTAAGAGACGTGTTAGGTACATGCATACCAGTTGAATTGAACGAGGTTACTCCAATTCACTTGGACTCAATTATTGGAGGACATGAATAGTTCGAATGATTGAAAAGCCCTTAACACGTGTTCAGGGTAAGACAAGGCTCGCAGTCACTTCAGAAGCATACTCGTTTATTCTATTACATTTTCTTTTCGTGTCAAAAATAAATAAGGATTAAGTGTTAATTAACATCATTCTCAAATAATTCAATCCAAATTAGCTATACTAACTTATATTTTTATAAACAATTTTATAATACTGATAAGTCCAGTTTAGGTTATGGACCAACTAGCGGCTAGCAAACTTTTCAAATTGACTAGAGCCTTTTAAGGTCAAGGCGTGCCCGACCAACCTGCCATGTGCATCATCGATCGACAAGCTTCCACCCATATTTTATCGAGACCATGCGGAGAATGCAGAGCAAGGGAGGCACTACACACATATCCCCGATTGCTTGGGTAATCCTAATGATGATGTCCCTAATCACTCACCAACCTAGATAGGGTGCACATGGACGACCTTCCCAATATAGAATGTGGGTGTTGATGGCGGCAACTTGTCCGTCTTAGATTGCTCATTCTTTCAAGGCACTAAAACCTACTTCTGGATACGAGATCAAGTGTGTTTTCATTCCTATTGTCAATACATGTATGCTTATCCAATCTAAACACATTCTAACTTGATCGTCTAAGGGTCATTGGCCAAACAACCACCTTCAGTCTCCAAATTTTTGTGCAGAAGCTAGGAGTAGGTTATCGTTTTTGGCAACATCAGACATAATAATTCAATAATTTAGTCATATCAAAAGGTGTTAGTTGTCGAAACAAAAGCAATGTATAGTAATATGCATAAAGAAATAAAATAATTACATGCACACATATAAATATAAAAAAGAAAACGTTTAATTATTCACACACCCCATAAATTATCATCAAAAATTACTTTCACCCTCTCAAAAAGTTTGTGTCACTATCACCTCTTGGAGTACTTATGTAGCAACCGCTCTCGTCTTGTACAATATTGTCCGCTTTGACCATCCAAATTCCATGGACTTTCCAAAACGAGCATGTTTAACTATGCAGTTCTATTTGGTTTGGGAGCTCTCGTGGCTTTAATATGTTTTGTACAAGGTAGGTTTTAGGATCTATTGTAAATAGTATTGAACTTACATCTACTAAGCGATGTGAAATCCTTGACTACCTATTTGAACGTTTACCGAGACTCTGCTTCCCAGGCGCTCGGCCTGACAGCTGTCACCACATTTTGGCTGGCGTGTTACAACTTAAGCGTTTGGTCCCCGTAACTCTATTGACTAGAGTGTTGAAGAGACTAGAATATCCCTAGTATATAAACCCTTGTGAAGTTAGAAAAAATATTGGAGTTATTAGCGGAATAGATTTGAGGCGATTTGTGAAACCCCAACTCTTTACTCCATCAAACCATCTCTCTTGGCTCAATCGAAGCCAAACTCCCTGGATCTCCTATCGCCTTTCCATCCCCCAATCGACTTCTCAATACAAGATCTAGGATAGATCGATTGCCATGAAATCTCCAATTTTCGGTCATACGATAATGGTGGGAGTCCGTTTTGGGTGCCTTGGCATTTGTTGGTTAAAAAAAATGTTAGGACTAATGTGTGTATGAGAGTGCTAGAAAAGACTTGTAATTATCCTTATCAGACAAACTTTAAATGTGACAGTTAAAACTAACAATTATCAAACGTTCGTGTTCTCTGTTCTCTTACCTTAATTAATAGGACTATTCTAAGGTGTTGATGCATGGAGTTTAAAATAGAAATAGAAGATGAACAGTCATAATAAATATGAAACGAACCAATTTTGAATAATAAATTTAAGGACAGACTTATATTTGAGGATACAAAAGATTCAATATGCTTTGAACAAGTTGCTAACTGAACTACTCATATAATTACAAGCCATGACATTTAGCTAAGTACAATTACATATACAACTACTGTCGCTGTTGCTAATACACTCAGTACAAGAAAGAAAAAAAAAAGGAAATACTAGTATGGAAAAAAGGAATAAGTTTCTGGTCGTCCTCCTTCTTCTCATCCTCTTTACAAGCAATCCATAATTTGGTGCCTTCATCTCCCTTAGAATTTTCCGCCCGAATCCTCGTCCGATATCCCCTTCAATGTAGGAATATACGACGATCACTACACTTGGCCATGTCTTCCTCTTTCTCCTCATCTCTACGTTCATGTCTATTTGCATTTTCCTTTTACCTGTACGTGCAGTTTCGATAGCTATCCACACACATGAAACATTGTAGCCTCACATTTTGTACATGCCAGCCCTCTTAGCAGTTAGTGAATTGCCCTAAAAACTCGAGCTCGAACGACATCATTTGACATTCCGCATCTTTAATCGGATGACATCACTTCCATAGCATAGTGTCATCCTCATTGGTGGACGCAGTAGGAGTCAATATATGTCTCGCAAAATGGTCTCCATCATTCGTTTTCAGTGTCCGGGTATTCCTCAGCGAGGTTTTCCTGCAATGGCACTCGAGAAAAAGTAACCATATGTAGAATAGGCTATTTTTATAGGTGCTTGTTGTTCTTCTTTCTAGGGTTTCCGCTACCTATAATGCTGTTTTGGCTACGCCGATGATGCATAGAGCCACGATTTCCCGTTCGATATCAAGATGCCGCCTAAATTGTAGCGAGGTCGGAGAATTTTGTGGTAGATACAGTGGAATTTGAGGTCGAAATGAGCCTGAATGTGAAGGATAGGGTTGGTTTAATTTCTAAAAAGTAGTTGATTGTGGTGACTCTGACTTACAATCGGGTGCTTCACGCGTACTATTTCAGTAGATTGGGGCAGTTGTTGCGCACCACCAAACTCAATCCATTTGGGTCGTAAGCTCCGTAGTCATATTGGGTTGTTAGGTGATTTAGACCCATTCACCGAGATTGAGCTGGTTTTGGAAGATGCGCGGTTGGTGTTTGATGAAAAAACTGAAGGATTCTTGCACATATTTGATATAGAGCTTGTAATGTTTGTATGCAATCCTAAATACATTTGTCAGGTATACTAATTGCAATTGTGCATGAAGAAAAATGGACATACTAATAAGCACTCCGGAAATATGCTACAAGATTCCGTTATAGGAGAATTACTTGAGATTTTAAATGCCAAGTTTCAGGATAATACATTATTGATTTCACTTGTCTGGTCGACAGTTCCATTGAGTTATATTGAATTTGCAGACCCACACTGGCTGCTCATTGATTTTCATGAACCTATATTACAGGTGGAGTGGGTTGCTTATCCATTATAAACATTGTGTTCACTATAATTTTTGATCTTCTGGCACTATTTATCGGTGCAACCCTCCTTGCATTGGGAGCAATTGCTCCTTACCTTTTGTTCTGGTGCTATGAGATTGCCTCATGGGGTTTGGTCATTCTCCGAGGGGGAACTGACTTATTCTTGAGATGGAAAGTAGCTTTAGTTCTAGATGAAAATGATTTTATGGGTCGGAACCTAGGGGTAGAAATGCAGGAAGGAGACAAAATCTTTGACAGTGCCCAATCGTTTTCCGACATAGACGACGAGATTAAGCAGAAGATCGCTCCAATTGGTCATTGGAGATGACAATGATCGTTAGAGAGTATTTGTGGAAAAGTATTAAATTGTATTAAGAGTAAAAAAAATGGATTGTATATTGGTTTAAGGCTTCCTCAAGGGCATTTTGAATTTATCCTTATACTTGTTACTTTTAAAATTACTTTTCTGATCACAAAACTTACGGTAGACTACCCACAAGGGTCAAAGTGGCACGCTAAAGTACTTTAGGAGGCAATAGCGATACAATTTTTTTTATGGTCGTAAAAGTAATTTTAGGTGATAATTTAGGGGTGTACGAGTAATTAAGTCAAAAGAAAATGAATGCTTTGGATCTGAAAGCGTATGAAGCGGGCCTTGCCCCATTTCGCGGGCAACGAAGGTAACCGCATCCCTGTGAGGAGATCTGTTCTGTTTTCTTCCTTTCTCCCACTCGCTCATCAAGCTTTGATCCTAATCCGAGCTCGATCGAGATTTCCGAAACCAATTGAGAAACTGCAGGAGATAGCGAGCGAGGGAAAGAAGATGGAGGTGGAGGGTGGTGCTCCGTTTGACGACAAGGCGAAGAGAATGAGAGATCTGTTGTCGAGTTTCTACTCAGCAGATCCTCCTCCTTCAATGCCCTCCAATACCTCTTCCAGATATGCCACTCTCGACACCATCAACACCACTACTTTCGACGCCGAACAATACATGAATCTCCTCGTACGTTATGCACTTACCACACGAATTTGACATACGAATTTCAGATTTGAGCTTGTCTCTCTATTTGAACGTGTTAATTTTTCTATAATATTGATATTTGACTTGTACGATCCGCGACAGTGGATACTTAGACAATCCTTCCTTATTATTTGTGTTTTTAATACCAATTCTTTGTTTATTAGCTCCTATACCATTATCGATTTCATGTCAGGTTTTATGCTTCAATAAGGATGTCACTACTTATGTGACTCTGTTTATTAACTTGTTTCTATGTCAAGAAACATCGCTGCAAGGCAATGGCATCCTGGTTGGAGTAAACTCTTGGTCAGCTCTGTGTATGCAGAACTTAAAAAACTGCTACAATTTGTACTTCGAATGCATAGTTGTTACTGTCATTTTACCTAGTCCTAGGCTAGCTCATTTAAGATTCCCTCTGTGTGCGTGTGTCCATCTATGAAACAATTTGTTCAAAAGTATGAATAATGTATTGAGGTAGTAAAAACGAAAAGAAGGTATACGTGCTCCATGAACGGTTGCACCTGCCTTTAGGGAATTCCGGTGGGTGGGGGCTGGGTTTGTTTTGGCTGCACGGGTGATGGGTAGAACGTTTTTCTGGCAATTTGATGTTGTTGAGTTTTTTACCACTGTAATATTATCTAGCAAGTGTCTCTTCCAATTTTAAAACCTTTTAGTGAAGAATGGGATGATTAGACAAGAGGCCTATGTTCAAGGCAGTGTTAGAGTAACTATGTTCTCATCCATGCAACAGTTATGTGATCTTACATCTTTCTAGCCTCCACTACAGTTTTGCACACAAATATATGTTGTTAATATTCTACTTGTTGATATCTCATACCGTCTAACAGCGCACTGTGGTTGGAGAATTCAAAATTCATGTTCATTTACTATGCGTTGGACTAATTTTGTTGCCAAGAGCCATCTCAAAATTCCGTTATCTCATTTAGGACCTTAGTGAATAAAGAGTTACATATTTTTAGATTTTCATCATGCTTTCCCATGCTTCTGTTATGTTGTACTAGAAATGTTTTCTGCTGGCCGAAACTCCTCCCATTCTTAATCCGTTAAGTGCGTCATATCAATGGCAGCAAGGCCATAAAATCTTCAGTCTGTACCCTAATCTTATCATGTGTGTTCAATGATCTTAACCAGTTTGCCACTAAAATCTGTAGGTACAAAAGTCAAATTTAGAGGGCCTGCTTCAGAGACATGTTGAGATGGCTGCAGAGATTAAAAATCTTGACACTGACTTGCAAATGTTAGTGTATGAAAACTACAACAAGTTTATAAGTGCCACAGATACAATTAAGAGGTAGATATTTGCCCCAACCTTTATCAGTATTTGATTGAAGTTTTAATGTTATACATTTAAACTTGTAGAAAGAGTGTCCTTGGAGACTAAAAATCTCGACACTGATTTCAATCTCAACATGCAATATTCTTGCAAATTTAACCAAGTATACTCTTGTAATTTCATAGGCTTGAAATTGTTATCTACATATGCTGAATACTTGATTATGACAACAATAATGAAATTCATAATTATCTTTATTGTTTTAGATGGAAACATTTTTTCTATGTTTAGACGGGCAATGAACGCTTGTTTGATGTTAATTATTATTTCCAGGATGAAAAATAATATCGTGGGCATGGAATCAAACATGGAGCAGCTTCTTGAAAAGGTGTTTGGAACATGTCTTTATATTGTTTGATTAGCAAGTAATTTCAATTATATTTAGTTAAAAGAGAATGAAAGATCAGGAAAGATGTCACATCTTCTTCATCGTTTTTGCAGATAATGTCTGTGCAATCTCGAAGTGACGGGGTGAACACTTCTCTCTTTGAAAAGCGAGAGCATATAGAGAAATTGCATCGAACTCGTAATCTTCTGCGTAAAGTCCAGGTAATGAAGTGAAGCATCAATTCCTTGGTAGCTGCAACTCTAATTTTTTGGTTTTGTGTTCCACTTTACTACAAATTTAAACTTTGCCACCCATTGGGGTCCTAGTATCTGCTTTATCTTCTGATAATAGAATTGAAATGAAGTAACTCTTTGCTTGCATTAGATGTGTAATCCAATCAGTTTCAATGTATCTTAACTGCTCCTTTGTGAGTAGCATGGTCCAAACCATTTTCCCCTTCTTTTGTATTGGTTGTATGCGGATGGTACCTATGAATATGCCTAATCATAGAGGCTCATGGTTTATACTTTACATGGTTGAGTTTCCAATTAGATGGATATAGTTTTATTTCAAGTCCTGTACATTATGTAAATTTTGGTGTTTGGCCATGTATGAGTTACACAGATTTTATCTTCTGTGGAAAAGAGCAGTTCATATATGATCTCCCTTCTAGGCTTGGAAAGTGCATAAAATCAGAAGCTTATGCTGACGCAGTCAAGTTTTATACAGGAGCCATGCCGATTTTTAAGGTATTTTCTTCTGCGGTCATGTCTCCCTTCTAATTCCCTTTCTCATTTTATTCTTTTTGTAATATCAATTTTGCTCTTAAAAATGTAGTTCACAGAGGACCATTTTCATCACTCTTCATTTTATTTCACCAGGCATATGGGAACACATCATTCCAGGATTGTAAAAGAGCATCTGAAGAAGCAGTTGCTATTATTAAGAAGAACTTGCAGGTTACATCTGTTTTGCTTTTGTTATTATTTCATGGTGTTTATAAAGATTCATCACTTAATGAGATGAGTATCTGACTATGTCTGACAAGGGAAGTTATGCAAGGTTAACGAATCAATTGAATGAAAATCAAGGGTTATGCTAGCAAGCAGTGATCAAACTTAACGTGAGAAAAGTTTGACATTTATTTTATCCTACAGGGCATTGATTTAGGTGATTACAAAAAACTGATGGTCAATGGTTTAAGGAAGGAGTTGTCGTTGTTTAAAGTGGATGCAGAAAAATGACTTTTGTACAATGTTCTAAAAATCGCTGGGCGCTGGTCGGGCGGTGGGGGACCTTCTAGCGCCTAGGCCTAGTAATCGGGAATGAATCGGCACAGGAGGATTAGTCAGGTTTTTTCCTTTTTGTAATAAATATTTCTACAAAGTTCTAGGTTATTCTGATATAATACACCATTATACAGATATTATACACCATTATACTGATATAAGCTATAATATAATACTGATATTCTATAATACATATATATCTATAAAC
>JABCMJ010002196.1:201-25053 GCA_014822125.1 Arbutus unedo
GGGGGAGGTAAACGGAAGAGGAAGAGAGAGGAGAAAGGTCTAGAAAAGTAAGTGAGAGAGAGGATGAGTTAATTCTGATTCAAATTTTTGAATTTTAAATGCAAGAACCATGTGACTTCTGAGAGAGAGTATAGGGTTTCCAGAAGCTTTTGTGAAACTGTAATAGATTAAATCTCAATCGTTGAATTAAATCGATCTTGTTGTGAAAATATATTAAAATCTTAACCGTTGGATCAAATCAATCGTAGCCATTGGATTAAAAATGTGTGGGGTCCACACCGTTGTAAAATGTAAAATGAAAAATTAATGACAGACAAAAGTTTGTTAAATAATTTGTAAGGTATGAGAAGTCAATGGATTTATTATAACTTTATAAAAGATTTCTGTATTTATTAGAAACCTAGGGGAGGTCAGTGTTTTTACCCAACAAATAAAAGCCCAAAGCACTATACTTTTGCACCAGTGCTCATGCAGCACAATAATTGTACGGGAGACAGAGAGCGTGAAATTGGGGAAGAAAGAGGAGTGTTTGGAACGCAAAATGTAACTACCGTTGGATACCTGCAAGTAATCTCAGCCCTCAAATCTGTTCCTTTTAGAAAATCATGAAGGATTCTCAAAAAATAAAAATAAAAAATTGCCACATAGGACACATGTCAATTCACTCATTTGTTTTATTATATAGATATACTATATATATATATATATATATATATATATATATATACACACTATATATTATTGTTGGGTAATTTTTCGTGAGAGTGACATTTGACACTTAAATGTTTATTCCTCTTTTATGTTTTGTATTTTAAAGAATTTCTTTTTATTGTATCTTTCGGTTTTTGGATGGTATTTTTCGGTTTAAGAGGAATAATTTGCTGAGTAATGATTGATAAAATTATGATTCTACCGAATAAAGATATGCTCCTTAAAAAAACAATATTTGTTCAAAAATAAGTTGGGATTGTGAAATTTCCTTAAATCAGTCAATTAAAATAAATAAAGATTTTTGCTCCAATCAGAGAGTAATGCACAGGAAAGTTAGGATCGTGATTAATTGAATATTTCTACAAATAGTTCGATTAAGAATATGAAATTTCCTTAAATCAAGCAATTAAAACAATTGGAATTTTTCATTCCAATTGTAGAGTAACTCATGCACGGAAAAGTTATGATTGTGATTAATTGAAGATTTCCGCAAATAATTTGATTAATATGTTGATAGCTTATTTGAGTAGGAAAATTAGGATTGTGATTTCCACAAACCATTACTTCTCATTTTCTTTCACGTTCTTCCTACGACGTTGCAAACACGACTATCGACTCCACCGCAGCAAAATCTAACAAGTTGAGAGTGCCCATACATCAAAAGTCGTCACCGAAATTGCACCAATTCGTTGCGCTCCATTTTCTCTTGATTTTGCTTGATCCGAGGTAATTTGACCATTTTGATTGTTGAATCTTCTCTGCAAAGTATGTGTGAAATTCAAATAGCGAAACGTAATGTTTAAAATAAATATTAGGATTATTGCTAGAGTAGGATTATCTTTTCAATTAGGTGGTGAATCATCTTTGCTGGACTAGAAGATTATATTCATTAGGATTACTGCTAGAGTTCTAAAATTGTAGTGTTAAAAATAAAACCAATTCTTTTCAATTGGTTTTATTTTTCTACATGTATTATATGTAGACTTTGCTATTGTTTGATTAATGTTTAAGGTCGTGAAAATACTGTCCAACCAAACACATTGCTTAAGTTTTGTTTGGATTAACTTTTCTCAACCTTTTTTTTGTTTCAAAGTCCTTAGTCAACCCCACTTATTTATTAGTTTTTAATTATTATGACCTATAACGCAATTGGAGAAACACATGAGATGGTCTGCCAAATTAACGAAAAGCATCACTGTTGTCTTCATAAAATGATAAAGACAAAGTATAGTCTATATAGATAGAAAAACATGATTTATATAACAGAATATAGTGGAGACATATATTATTTTTACTGCCTTTAATACCTAAAAAATATTGTAGATAAATATAACAGAGGAGATATAATAAGTTGATCAATTACAGCAGTTTTAGTTTCTATAGGTGAATAAAATTTCAATAAGCTGGAAAATTAATATTTTAATAACCAGGAAGAATGTTCTCTCTATTTGATACATGTGATATACATTTATACATGTATACATATATACATGCATACATATACCTGTGATGTCTTACACATATACTTATATGGAGACATCTTCCTTAACCAAATTTGTGTCTTTGATCATTGCATTACAGGATGGATTGTGAAAATATTAATCCTAATCGATATATCGATCTAGCAAATAGCTACTTGATTGTTGAAAGGATCAAGATGGTTCTTCTAATAGAAAATGATGAGTTAATGAAATTGCAAAAGAAGCACGTCGTGTAAGATCGTGCATCTTACACAGTAAAAAATTAAGTTGTCAAAATAACACTAAGCACTTTACATGTATTGAATCTTTCTCTCTCTAACTATTTATAAGCATATATCATCATTTAACACGTTTCTATTTGTTAATCTTTGTATAAGTCCACCATTTTCGTATCATTGGACAGATTGAAAAAATATATGAGAATCTATCAATTGATTTATGCAAGACGTGCTATCAATGAGTTGTAGATCATTATTACCAGTTTTTCTGTAATCATTGTGGTTGAAATGATGTTCAAACTATAACCAAGTAATTTTTTCTTGAGTATTCAAATTTGTTTAAATTGTTTAAAAATAAATAGTTATGATGTAAGAATAGTCGTAAAAGACTCTTCTGACCTAATGGAGCCTAAACTACAAGACACTCAAGTAAAGTTTATCTTGCGACGTGTACCATCGTATCTTGGATAACTATGATAATCACCGTATCTTGCAATAATATGATAGGATAATGGAGTCAAAATGATCAAGTATTATATTGCCTCCTATTATGAATGTACGTTTGTATTCATAGTTCTTGCACCAAAATCTTTATGTGAACTAAGTTGTGCGCCTGCAGCGATATTTCTATTAAACGTTGATCGATCAGAAGATTGTTTGTATCGTTTACAAGGCAACAAAATCCTAAACAAGTAGGAGTCAATTATTATATATTTTCATACAATTTTATTTATTGTTTATTGATGTTTTTCAAAAGATGATTTTATTTATTATTTCATCTTATATGTGTAGGAATTCAAGACAATGAGGCAGATGATTATTGACATCATAAAATGAGGCTTAAATTTGTTATCATAACTTTCAAACATAATTTGTTAGATTTAATTTTCTATCGTTTTTGATTGATGGTGTAAAAAATATACATGTTTTTGTTGTTTAAAATACTAAAATTATGTTTAGTTTTGCATTCGTATCAATAAAGTATGTTTCTGTGTGTCCCGTGTATGGCACGAGATTTTTGCTATATATATATATATATATATATATATGTTTATGATAGGATGATTTATTTCCTGATTTTTTCACCTGTTTCTTGTTGCTTGACTAACGATTTGATGATGGAATAACGCGTTTATTTTAGGAAAAGTTACATACGTGTGGTGTGAACTAAAATTAATTTTCACTATCATGTTTCTATCTTTTGAATATCCATTCTTATGATAAGGGGAAAATAATTTCATGGACATGGAATGGAACTTAGTAAAGAAAAATATGACAATTTTGTCCCTTTTTCTTTCTCTTCATCTTTCATTCATAAAAATCACCTTCACCACCACCATGTTAATCTCAGATCACCTCTCTCCCACCACCACCGCCATTTTAATCTCTTTCACACAAGCAAGCTTTCACAGCAAGAACACCACCAACAACAAGTGTCAATTCACAGCAAGAACACCACCACCCACCTTCACTGCAAGAACACCACCACAGCCAATGCCGTCACCACTCAATTTTTGCAGTAGGTATAAGTCGTTCATATTTGCAGTCCAAGTCAATTATGTTATGGTGCAAGTTGAAAGCATGTAAAGCTGCAAGTCCATTATATATTTTTGTTCAATCCAAATCACTTTGCAACTCTTAAAAATTCACTCAATCACTTTACTATCCGCAAACCCTCTGCATCACAAGCTTTATAGATGACATAATTGACCTGCTCCTTCAATACATTGAACTAGCACCATGAACATAATTGACTTGCGCTGTAGACATTCTTTTCACTAATTGCAGCCGATTACTTTTTCCATGGCGGGATTTGGGAGTTGGCAACCATCTCGATGACGAGATAGGTTAGGGTTTCAACCAAAGGTACTTTCATAGGGATTGGAAGGGATGGGGTTGGTGAAGAGGGTAAGTAAGCAAAGAGAGATGGTGGTGTTCATATTGACAGAGGTGGCGACAATGGCAGAGTTAGCAAGAGAGGGGTTGGGGGGTGCGAAGGAGAAAAATAGAGCTTAAAGAGAGAATGATGGAGGTGACTGGAGATTGACATGGAGGCAGTAGCGACGGCGGCAGTGGTAGTCCTAGGGTTGGTGAATGGAAGATAAAGTAGAAAGGGGAAAAATAGTCCTACTTTATTAAGTTCTGGTCTAAGGCTATAGAATTTCTTTTTCTTCCTTACCATGAAAATGGAGAATTGAAAAGATAAAACCATGACAGTGGTGATTAGTTTTAGTCAACACTACTAATATGCAATTTTTCCTCTATTTTAAGGTCTTGTCGTGCATCGTGGAGCGAAGAATTGCTAAAAAGAAAGAATCTGTTCATATTTACCTATAATAATACGGATTCATTCGCGTAAAGTGTGCATAGGACAAGTGGCTAAGTATTTGTAGTTTTTGTTTGCATGGACCTATGTGGAATTTATTTTATATATTATTATTGTTTGTTTATTTTACTGGTTTAAATATTAATAGTGTTTGTTAATTTGTATGGACCCAAGCGAAGCATGCTCTCTCTCTCTCTCTCTCTCTCTCTCTCTCTTGTTGGAGCAAAATCTGGAGTCTTCAGAATATGAACAGTATGATGAACTTGTTTCGAGACGCGTTACGACGTCGCTTTTTAACAAACAGTATTTGCCCCCACCAATTGGTGTGCACCGGGTTACAACAAATATGTTTTGAAGATACAACGAAACCTAATCGAAAGATCTTCTGTCTTCGTCCGCACAAACGAAGAATAGATAGAATACCGAATAAAAAATAAAAACAAACGAACCAAAGGACTGTTAAATTCGTTTCTATAGAATAACGAATTAACATCAGAAGATAAACGATTTTTGGAGTGAGAGAGTTTTTTGATTAATCCATTGTGTAAATGGCTGTGATTTGGGCTTTATTTATAGACTCAGATGCACCCAATCGAGCAAGGTTGTACCTGTTCGCGTAAGGACACGCCCACACCCAAATGGTTCACCCGAACGGGTACGAATCATGGGTCGCGTCCAATCCAACATGCGCATCTCATGCCGACGTGCTAAGTGCAAAGTGCGCCATCAAAGCACCACACTATAGCCACGCAGCCCATTGCCACGCTCACGCTCATGCACGCGCGCGAGGCGTGGGTGTGGGTGCATGTGCGAAGCACACCGGCTTTGCAGGTTTTTCGCACCTTAATTACGGTGCGAAACACTTATAAGCCAAGTCACTTTGGAGCTAAGCTATTAAAGTTAACTTGATAGGTGTACTTCCTTATATAAACCATTAAAAATTTTCCCACCTAAGTAATGTGGGACAAATCTCTACACTCTAAAATAAGCTTTCTCAAGCACACGAAAATTTTGACAAAACACCCAATTAAAAACCTATTTTATTTTGACAATTTCAACATCTCTCTCTCTCTCTCTCTCTCTCTCTCTCTCTCGTTTTTGTTGAAGAGGGTGCAGACAGAATAGTTTCCAAATTGAAAAGGGTATGAAAGATCCTGACTCTATTCTATCAGTAGCACAAGGGAAAGCAATGTAGCAGTTAATTAGTTTGATTCAAGTTTACATGACACAAAAAAACATGAGATCATAGACAAGTTTGTTGGAGAAAAAGGGCAGTACATTCTATTACTAAACTCCATGATTGTTAGTTTGACAAGTTCATAGATAGCAGAGACCATGATTCACTATTGGAGTACTAAAACCATGACTAGAATTGCATTTCTATCTCTATTACTCCTTGTTAGGCTTCCAACAGGGTACATGAACCGACCCCTCTATCCCTGCTACAACCACTTTTCGTCTTCATCGACCATGAAATTCTTGTTACAGTGCGACTTCACCATTGCATTAACATCCCTCACAATCTCCTCATTTTGCAATAATTGCCTAAACTTGAACCCCGTTCATATCTTGCCTCTGGTTGGATGTTTCTAGCCTTTCAACCCTCTTTGCATCCTCGCGTGCTATTGCACTCGTGACATCCTTTCCCAACATCTCCTTTTCAAACATGTTGAACCGTGTAGAGTATGGAGCATTTCTTCCTTGAATTGCATGATGAAGAAAGAGATGTTGAACGCCCCATCTAGAATTCTGCGGAACAATCGATCTAGATTAATCATTTTGAACAAGCTTCGAATTGCTTCTTGTGGACTACTATATCATCCATATCGTTCTTGAGATCCTCAAGATCGAAAGTGTTGATACCACATTTTGTATCATCGCTCGATATTTGTCAAAACATGATGTTCGATAAAGTCTAAAAGAAGCTGAACGCATAAAATGACAATTTTGCCCTTGGAGGGTCAGATTGTGCAAATGACAGTTGAGAAGCCAAGATTTTTCACCAGAAGTATGCTCGGATATTATAAAGACATGTTAGTAGGAGTGTAAAGTAAATCGAGCCATCTCAGCAAATTTGCTGAAGTCTGATTAGAAATGACCATTTTGCCACTGAAGGGCTGATTCAGCAAACACTAGTCTCGTATTATCACATAATCAGTCTGGAGTGTTTCCACAGTATATGTCAGGGTTTCAGTATATCTCAGTAAGCAGTCAGGACATTCAAAGGAGGTCTGAGGGAGATCCGAGCATAGACGGATAGTTTTGCCCTTCTAATTTAGCATGAACGGGGGGACATCTAATTAATCCAGTACGACTTCACCACCTCTATCTTCATAAAAAATCTCAATATGATGCCATTAAAATGTCTCGGAGGTCAATTGAACGTTCCAATAACAAACTTGAAGAGATTCAATAAATCGACAGACAAAGGGACGTGTCGTCTTTGCACAGACTAGGATTTGGGAGCATTATTCGGAAGACAACTTCATCAAATCATGAAAACCTCATATTATTGACCAGTACGATGATACAAGTTCATTGATAGTGATTAGGACAAAAACAGACAACGCTGACAGTTTTCGATTGTTCGAAACGAAGACTCGGGAGCACGATTTTCGAGATAATTTTTGAAAGTTGTCTATTTTATTTTCTTATTTTCTTATTTTCTTCAAAATCAAAATTTTAAAGTTATCTATTTTACTTGTTCTACTTCAAAATCAAATTTTTGAAAATTGTCTATTTTACTTATTTTAATTTCAAAATCAAATTTTTGAAATTAACTTTATTTGCTTATTTTACTTCAAAATTAAATTTTTGAAGTTGTCTATCTTACTTGTTCTACTTTAAAATCAAAATTTTAAAAGTTGTCTATTTTACTTATTTTAGTTTCAAAATTAAATTTTTGAAATCAACTTTATTTACTTATTTTACTTCAAAATTAAATTTTTGAAATTATCTATTTTACTTGGCTTAGTTTCAAAATTGAATTTTTAAAATTAACTTTATTTACTTATTTTACCTCAAGATCAAATTTTTGAAATTGTCCATTTTGCTTAGTTTAGTTTCAAAATCAAATTTTTAAAATTAGCTTTATTTACTATTTTACTTCAAAATCAAAATTTTGAAGTTGTTTATTTTGCCTATTTGGTTTCAAAATCAAATTTTTGAAATTAACTTTTATGCACTTATTTTATTTTTGAAGATATCTAGTTTCACTTATTATTACTTCAAAATCAAATTTTTGACGTCGTCTTTTGCTTATTTTGTTTTCAAAATAAAATTCTTGAAGTTAACTTTATTCACTTGTTAGTTTCAAAGTCAAAGTTTTAAAATTAATTTAATTTTGTTTTATTTCAAAATTATATTTCTGAAATTTTCTACTTTGCTTACTTTGGTTTCAAACTCGAAATTTTGAAATCAATCTTATTTCCACATGATTTGTCCCATTAATAAAAAATTTTACGGGTTTCAAAACAAAGTTCTTGTGGTTAGCTAACTTTATTTTGACTATTTTAAGTTTTAGAATCAAACTTTTGACATTATTTGTTTTGCTCACTTCAAAATGAAATTTTTAAAAGAGTTGTCTTTTTGCCCTGTTTAGTTTCAGGACCAAATTGTCCAAAACTTCTATCTTCATTTGTTTAAAGGGCTCAGAATAAATTTTTTCTGGTGTTTCATTTCAGGTTATGGAGTCTAGATTTTTTTCTTTTCAGGCTTTTTCACGCATTTTTTAAAAAACAAAGAGAAGAGTTTGAAATTAGTGTGTGATCTCGTCACAGTTTTTTTTTTTGACTTGTCCACATTTTAGTCTAGGTTTGTCAAATTTTATTTTTGCATGTGTTAGTTATTTCTCTTAAGAAGAAAAATAATGAAATTTGCTTTCTCATTTTTTTTAAGTACCAAGATACTCACAAAATTTGTTAAAAAAAAAAAAGAGACTAGGTTTGCTTATTTTTCTGAAGGAATTTTTAAGGTTCACTCCTACGGTATCATCATCATCCAATTTTCAAAAAATACATACTCTATCTCTTCGTGCATCAAAAATAGGGTGAACCAAATACCTCCGTGCTTTCATGCATGCAAAAATAAAATAATAAAAATTGTCATACCACTAACCCAAATTACATGCGTGCTCATCAAATATTATTTTTTGCATGGAAAGTCTAGTAAGAGGAAAAATGCATGATAAACATAAAATTCCATGCATGCCTACCAAATATCATCTTGTGTTATGAAAGTTCAAAAAATAACATATGGTTAGTATATTTCATGCATGATAACATGTGCTAGTTGTTTCTGTAGGAAGATGTAAGACAAGAATCAAAGGCTATCAAGTTATGCGAAATGATGAAAGACTTGCGTGGTGGTCTAAAGTATTTTGAAAAATTTGGATGCATGCATAAGGAAAAAAATAAGGAAACCACCTTCTTGGTAAGACAAAGTCCGAGGGTGAAGAAGATGGTGTGAAAAGAACTCTGGAAAGGATCTTCAAATCTTCAAAAAAAGAGGGAAGTGATGTTAGTTGGAGATATTAAAGCAAAAACATGGAGAAAGCTCAAGCTTACCAATGATCTGCTAAAAATCTCCAAAGGAATGCTACTCCGAAAGGCAAGGCTTCATGAAAAACATAAAGGAAGTTTAAAAAAAGAAAAGAAGAGAAGGTGCAGGAAGAACGATGAGCATACTTATCTGTAAGCTTCATAGGCTTCGCTCCGCCTTGGTTGGCAATTCCGGTTCAAAAACCACTTGGTTAAACTATATTTCTTTATTGAGTTGTAAGTTTTATAACTTCTAGAGAGTCTGTTTAGGAAGTGGAAGAAATCAATTTCATATGTATTTAGTTTTAGTCGCTTTGGCGACATTTGAGTCGCTCCGGCGACATGTTTAAAACCTCTATAAATTTAGATTAGGTTTTCTAGAAGCGTACACACTTATAGAGATTATTTTCTGGAGAGGCAACTACGAAAAAGTACAGAGCATTGACAGTCTATTCATTTTATGCTTTGACAAAGTATTGTTTGATTCAGATCAAAAGATGATGAGGTGACTGCTTCTATGTCAAAGGCATTTACATCAATCACTCGCGTATTCTGAGTTTTGGAAGACTTGTGGATTTAAGGCGTAGGCAATCAATCACGTGGTGTGGTTAGCATAGATTCGGCAAATCAACCTTGGTACAACTCTGAGGAGTCATAGTTGTGAGTATAGGTTATTTGTAATCGTACAATGATATTTCTAGTGATTGATTTCTTCCCGTGGTTTTTACCCATTTAGGGGTTTTCCATGTGTATAGCGTGTTTTGCATTTAAATCCTTTATTTTATTTGCAAGAGTTGATTACCTGTTAGGTTAGTACGTTTTTTCTATTGGTATCAGAGCAGGTTACTCATTTCTCATTGAGTTATATCCTGTTTAGCATGAGTACTAACATCAACATGAATCACATTACGAATCGCACTCCTATTCTTGATAGTGACAATTTTGATTACTGAAAATCTAAAATCAAAGTCGTCTTAAGATCTGCTGACGAAGAAATATGGAATAATTGCATTACTAAATATAGTTATCCCATGATCACCGGAGTCGCTGTGCGTAAACCTTTGTCAAGTTTTACTATTGCCGAAAAATTTTCAAGCTAATAATAGAGCACTTGACATATTGTTTAGTGCGGTGGATATGATAGAACATAGAAAAATCGCAAACTGCGAAATAGCTAAAGAAGCTTGGGATATTCTCGTCACATGTCACGAGGGAACTGACGTTGTTAAAGAATCTAAAATTCGGAGGTTAATTATTGAATTCGAAATTATTCATATGCAAGAGGAAGAAACTTTCACTCAATTTTACTCTAAACTCATATCTTTAGTGAATGATTATGCGACTTTAGGTGATCCTATCCGAGTTATTAAGAAAATTCCTAGATCGCTTCTTGAACGTTTTAACACAAAAGTCACCATGTTCGAAGGTAAATGTGAACTTAAAGAAAAATCTATAGAAGAAGTGGCTGGCATTATTCAAACCTATGAAGCAGATATGCATCTATTGACCTCTCATAAATCTAAGCCTAAAGTTAGTTCTAAACCTATAGCCTTCACCGGCTCTCAAAACATGTCTAATGAGTCCGATAGAGAAGGGGAATATGATGTTGAAGCCATGACGCTATTTACTAAAACCTTTAAGAAATTCTTCAAGAAGAAAAACTCTAATGAAGTTAATAACAATCGGCCATTTAATAAAACTAAAGAAGATACCATCGGAACCAAAACTAAAAAAATCATAAAAGGACCTCCCGTCGGACCAAAATGCTATGAATGCCATGGATATGGTCATCTAGCATATGAGTGTGCAAATAAGTTAAAGAAGAAAATAACTTTTAAAGCGAATATTATGTGGGATGATGAGAGTGACACTGACAAATAGGAAGATAAAATCGAAAAAAATACCAATTTTATTGCATTCACATCTTTGTATACTTCTAAACCTAATGATAAAGAATCTTCTGAAGAAGAGAATGAGAGTGAAGAGGGAAACGAGAGTAATAACTATGAAGAACTTCTAGAAGCTTACAATTTGATCTATAAAGAAAGTACTAAACTTAATAAGACCAACCTCAAAATTGTTGAAAAATCTAAGAAGTGTGAAAAAAATACATAACCTTGTTGAAACAGGTTGAAAAAAAAGATATCGTGCTAGAGAAAATTACCACGGCAAGGAATAGTCTGAAATTACAAGTTATTAAGCTTTGTGCTAAAAATGAAAAATTAACTAATTTACATAAAAAATCTAAGGAGGAATTAAAAATCATAACAACAGACCTTGCCAAAGCTAATAACGTGTTTGAGTGATTGAATGCAGGTTCAAAGAGTTTGGATGATATTTTAGACGTGCAAAGATCAACAAACTATAGGACCGGTCTCGGATTTATTGCAAGCTTGTCAACTAAACCTTCTGTGACAAAGTTAGGAAAAATAACAATACCAATTAATCAAAGGAACATGCACATCATGAATGGCCAAATTGCAGTGAAATTCAAAAGTAATGGTAAACAAGTAAGTATTGATAAGTTCATCCCTGTGTGCCCTCACTACAATGTATTAGGTCATAGTCATCCTAATGCTTTCAACTATATGATTTTCCTTGTGATTTTCATCTCATAAAAAATTCATTACTACTCCATTTATTAATACTAGAAAACCTTATTCAAAGAAACCCAACAGTAAATGGAATAATGTACCAAATTTCTTGACAAGTCCTGTCAACTCTCAACACATTAAAATCCAATCCATATGGATTAAGAAAAATGACCTGTATTGCTGAGTCGCTCACACAGCTTTTAAAACTAAAAATACTCATATGTGGTACCTTGATAGTGGATGCTCTCGACATATGTTAGGCGATAAGTCTATGTTTGAGAAGTTAGAAAAATATGATGGAGGAGTTGTCACTTTTGGAGATGGTAACACATCCCGAGTAGTAGGTCATGGAATTTGTTAGCACTCCCGGCATGTTGCACTTAGAAAATGTTCTGTATGTGGTCTCAAGGCAAATCTTATCAGTATAAGTCATATGTGTGACTCTAACCATGAAGTTTGTTTTTCTAGAAATACTGCTATATTTGTGATAACCAAGGAAAAGAAATCATGCATGGCACGCGTGCCTCCGACAACTATTATGGAATTATTCCCAACAACGAAGTTCTATGTCAATCTAGTATGCTGTCGGACACTGAACTATGGCATCAACATCTAGGACACATTAACTACAAAGATCTTTCCATTTTGACTAGACAGGAATTGATCCGTGGTACACATAGATTAGGCAACATTGAGAACCACATATGCGGTTCGTGTCAACTTGGTAAGAAAACAAGGGCACAACACAAAAAGATAACTAGTAATACGACTAAAAAACCTCTAGAATTGCTCCATATGGACCTGATAGGACCATCCAGAATAGAAAGCATTGGAAAAAATGATATATTCTTGCTCTTATAAATGATTTCACACATTTTACATGGGTGAGTTTTCTTTAGAAAAAAATCTGAAACATTATCTCTGTTTAAATCTCTTGTCAAGAAGTTTCAAAATGAAAAGGGTGAAAAAATTGGATGTATTGTTCGCATTCGTTCAGATCATGAAAGGGAATTTGAGAATATAGAGTATGCTAGTTTTTGTGATGAACTTGGAATTAGTCATGAACTCTCTGCTCCCAAGACACCTAAAAAAATGGGGTTGTTGAGAGAAAAAATAGAGTCATTCAAGAAATGGATCGTGTTATGCTACATGCCAAACATGTGGCTCTAAAATTTTGGGTAGAAGCCGTTTTTACTGCCTGCTATATTATTAACCGTGTGTATCCCCGTCATGGCACTAAAAATACTCCTATGAATTATGGAAAGGCAGGAAAACTAACATTTAAATACCTCAAAATTTTTGGTAGCAAATGCTATATTATGCGAGATGGAGAAGAGTTAGGTAAGTTTGACACTTGCAGTGATGAGGGAATATTCCTCGGATATGCAACCGATAGTAGACCATTCTGTGTGTATAACAAACGAACTCATATTGTTATAGAATCTATCAACGTGGTGGTCGATGAAAAACATATTGATGAAATAGATTATGCTACTAATGAATCTTTTGATCAAGTTTTTGAGCAAGATACAGGGAACATACAAGACAATCTGGCATCTGATACACATGACGAATTAAAATGCCAAAGATGAACAAGGAAATGGACTAAATGATTAGGAGACTGAAAAGGATAGCGAAGAAGACATGTTGGAACTGTTGTCACGTGTCAAACTTCACCATCTAACAAGTCAGGTTCTAGGAAAGGTAACCAAATCGATGAAAACTCAGAAGCAACTACGCGATGAGGCATCTTATGTGTGTTATGTCTCCTTACTTGAGCCAAAGAATATAAAAAAAGCCTTAAATGATGAACATTGGGTTGATGCTATGCATGAAGAACTTAATCAATTTGAGCACAATGATGTATGAAAATTAGTCCCTCGTCCTAAGCACACTAACATAATCGAAACAAAGTGGATCTGCAAAAATAAGTCTAATGAACAAGATATTGTTGTTAGAAATAAGGCTCGTCTTGTTGCCCAAGGATACACACAAGTTAAAGGGATAGATTTTGATGAGACTTTCACTCATGTAGCTAGACTGGAGTCCATTCATATTATGTTAGCTATAGCATGCTTCCTAGATTTCAAATTACACCAGATAGACATTAAAAGTACTTTTCTTAATGGTATAATAAAAGAAGAAGTCTATGTATCCCAACCTAAGGGTTTTGAGGATCCTCATAAACCAGATCATGTATACCACTTAAACAAGGCTCTTTATGGATTGAAACAAGCTCCATGTGCCTGGTATGAAAGACTGACAACTTACCTGTTAGAACACAATTTTGTTAGGGGGAGTGTTGACAAGATCTTATTTGTTCGTCATACAGATAAACATCTCCTAGTTGCTCATATTTATGTTGATGATATCATATTCGGCTTTACTTCACCCTTTTCAACTAATGAATTTTCTAATCTTATGCAAAATGAGTTTGAAATGAGCATGATAGGAGAACTCTCGTACTTTCTTGGATTTCAAATTCGTCAACCTCACACTGGAATATTTGTTACTCAGACTAAGTATGCCTTGAACTTAATTAAGAAATTCGATATGGAATCATCGAAACACTCTCGCACTCCTATGTGCACCACATTAAAACTCACGAAAGACACAAACGGAGTAGATGTTGATCAAATCACTTTTCAGAGTATGATAGGAAGCCTATTGTATCTTATTGCTAGCCGCCTTGATATTGCCTTTAGTGTAGGAGCATGTGCTCGCTATCAGGCTAATCCCAAGGAGTCTCATCTATCTTCCGTTAAACGTATCCTAAAATATGTGAGTGGCACTACAAAGTATGGTATATGCATCTCTTAAGATACCACATCCAATATTGCAGGTTTCTCCGATGTTGATTGGGCTGGGTGTGATGAGGATCGTAAGAGCACATTTGGTAGTTGTTTCTACGTAGGAAATAATCTTGTTGATTAGCTTAGTAAGAAACGGAATTCTATCTCTCTTTCTACGGTTGAGGCTGAATATATTACCACAGAAAGTGCTTGCACTCAACTTCTCTGGATGAGACAAATGCTCACCGATTACGAAATGTCTCAACACAATATTACCTTGTACTGTGATAACACTAGTGCAATAAATATCTCTAAAAATTTTGTTCAACATTTTGGTACTAAGGACATTGATATGCGTCATCATTTTATTCGTGAGTTAGTCGAGGATGGGTATATCACTCTCGAATACCTAGAGACCACACTTCAACGGGCTGACTTATTCATTAAACCTCTAGACTATGCTTGCTTTGACTATCTTCACAAACTAGTTGGTGTTGGTCTTGTAGAATAAATAATTCCTTTGTTTTCTTCTCTTAGGACCATTTTGTGACTTTTAATTTTGTGTTTTCATTTTTTTGTCCTTCAGTGATGTTAAATCTTTGCTCATTACGTTTCTTTGATTTTTTATTACAAGTATGCCTAGTCGAATTGTTGCACTTAAAGCATGGAGGACACAGTTCATATATGGATGAGTACTACCTGATCCTTGCTCTGCACAATATCATCGAGCTATGGGATGTTGATCGGATTTCTTAACCTCTAGCTCTCATCTATTGTTAGTTGTTACCGTTTCTTCAACCAAAAAAACAAGCAGATTAGTTGCTTATCCGGGCATTTTCTGAGTAACCGGACATTTGGCCTAATTCAAGCGGAACGTTTTGCCTCAAATGGGAAATCGACCTTGTGAAGGCAATATGGACCATCTGCCTAGTAACTAGACACTCGGCCTAAGTCAAGCTCATTGTTTGTGTCAAACGACAGTGGGATAATATTGATAATCTTGCTTAGTTTGGGTACTGCGGACGACCTGCTTAGTAACCGGACACTTGGCCTAAGTCAAGCTCATTATTCCGTCAAATGGCGATGCGGTAACATTGCACATAGTGGTTCTGTTGGCTATTTCTGTTTGCCTTTCAATCATGTAGGTTGGTTCTTAGGGGGAGCATGTACGTTGTGCGATGTGTTGATATCCATGAGGTCTCATATCTCTTATCCAACTATGTTTTTTATGATTCACACACTCACATTACCTTGGGCTCATGGAATTCCTCATTTTTATATGGTATGATGCCTTCCATGCGTGGTCAATACATTCTTCTTCGCATATGTGAATTGTGCCGAATCTAGTGTTACATCGTCATGCCCGACTATTTACATTTCCTTGTGGATAATGCGTTAACACTTCATTTCTTGTTGCTAACCTGTGTGCTCAATTTTGTGTCAAGTCGCTCCAGCAAGTCCTCTATCGCTCTAGAGACATTGGGTTTTTTTTTTATGGTCACTCCAGCGATCCTCGCGCGACCTACCAATGAACCCTACTGTCTTTTTAAACCTTCTAGAGACATTCGGTCGCTTGACCCTGGTCCCACGACCTTACTCACAACTCCCACTATCTTTAGATCTCCTTCTAGCGAATTTGGGTTGCTCCAGCGACGGTCCCGCGATAGTTTGGTCGCTCCCACGTCTGTGTCGATATCTATATATACACTCAATTCATATTTTTCACCCGTTTCTCTCTTCTAGGGTTCGTCTGATGCGATTTTGGGCAAGTTCGTCTCAAATCTCTTGCTTCTCACTCCAATCTTCTCGATCTCCCTCAGGTTAGTCGCAATGGGGGTTATTTCTTTTTGCTCCGTGACTCGCCAGATCTCGTTTTTTCATGGTTTTTCTTCTCTCTACCTTCTATGATCATTGTAAACTATATGCTTGTAGTGGTTGGCTTGTTTGTGTAGTTCTTTCATCCGTGGTAACACAGAGTTTTGAAGTTTCTTTTGTTTTCATTATGCACGTACTATAACTTGTGTTTGCGTCCATCGAGTGCTTGTCAATGGACCTTACATACTTGTTATCTATATGATATGACCAACCACTGCGTGCTTGGTAATGGCTGTGTTTTCGCCTTGGACATTATATCCTATTACTTATGTTGTTTAACACTTTTGGTTCTTGGTCTATGATCTATCTTGTGTTGATTTGAACAAGTTAATTATGGCTCACAGTAAAGGCCAGGGTTCTAGGGGCAAGGGTCTGGAGATAGCCCATTTTCCATCCAAAGATTTTAAAACAAAGTACTCCCATTTTGAAAATCGGACTGTCCTCATCGAATGAACATTTGACCTAGCCTCCTTTAAAAATGCTGATATTGTAGGATGACTAGAAACCCAAGGATGGACTACATTGGCTGCTCTTTAGGGTTTGGTTAAACTCAACATGGTTAGGGAATTCTACTGCAACAAATCCAGTGTCTATCTCCTCACTGAATCCATTACCACTTGGGTTCGTGGTCAGGAAATCATCAATACCCCTTCCTTACTCGGCCAACTGGTTAATCTTGAACCCCTACCTGCTTACTCATATCCATCACCCTCCTATACTAACCATGTACCTTCACCCGATATCTGTAACAATATTGCCATTGCTATCTCGGGCTGTCGCCGTAGTTGGGACAAAAACAAAATCAAGCAAGGCATTTTACTTGCTCAATATTGTGCCTTTAACTTGTTTTTTTGCACCTCCTGTGAACCCACCTCTCATAACTCTGACGTGCCTGCTCTCTACAGTCTTGCCTTTCAACTCATTAGAAACTGCTCAGCCGTGGATTGGACTCGGATTGCTTTCCGCCAAATTGCTAAATTTGACCTTATCAAGTCTCCCAAGAAAGCCTCCTTTCCTTTCGACGTCCTTCATTCCAATTACCTATTCAATGTCCTTCAAGTTCCCGTTATTGAGGGTGAACCTACCATTTTCTCACGTGACCACATTAGCCCTATCAATGCTCAATCCCGTGTCATTAACTTGGCTCATGCTGCCCCAGATGTGTTTGCTCATGATTCTGATGGTGAAGATGATATGGATGATCTTTCTGCTACTAGTGAGGAAGCATTTGCTGAGGCTATTAGTGCCCTTCATCCTTATCCGGTTTGTCGTTGTACCCGCCAGTCTACTGTTGTTATGTCTTCCTCTTTGGCCTCTGCCCCTGTGACCTTGGAATCTATTGCTACAAATTAGACTCGCCTTTTTAAAATGATGGGTGAATTTCAACAATCTCAGGGCCGCATTATCATTCAAATGAATGAAATACAGTCTACTCAGCGAGAATCTTCTCGCTCTACAGGTGCTATCCTCCGCCACTCTAGCCAGATCGCTACTCTGCTCAATCAGGTTACCGTGTTTATTTCTCATACTCCACAGGCGCCACAGTTTCCCGGTTATCCAGTGCCCTCACCCGATCACTCCCCTCCGCATCAGTGATCTTTTTTGCTGGCTGACTCTCTTATGTTTTTAGCTTTGCTAGTTATAGTTATGTTTCTACTGCTACTTTATTTTCTTTCATTCATTTTTTTACGCTTAGCATTTGTTTTTGCTCTGTTTTGGGCCCCTTCCACATTAATCGTTTACTTGATTCGTTTATTCATGCTTAACCTGGCTTTCTATATATGTTATTTGCATTCCTTCCTAGAGCTTGGGTATGTTTGGCCCCATTGGTCTCTCTGTTGTAGGTATCCCTTGGTCTTCCGGTCACAAAGGGGGAGTAAGTTGTTCTCATGCACACATTGTTGTTTTTGCTCTGTCATTGCTGTGCAGGGTTCTGCGCAACGCTCCTTGTGCATGCATGTGTTTTTGCACAGAAGTGACAAAGGGGAATATTGTAAGCTTCATAGACTTTGCTCCACCTTGGTTGTCAATTCCAGTTCAAAAAAACACATGTTTAAACTATATTTCCTTATCGAGTTGTAAGTTTTATAAATTCTAGAGAGTCTGTTTAGGAAGTGGAAAAAATCAGTTTCATATGTATTTAGTTTTAGTCGCTCCAACGATGTTTGAGTTGCTCCAGCAACATGTTCAAAACCTCTGTAAATTCATATTAGGTTTTTTGGGAACATACACACTTATATAGATCATTTTTTGGAGAGGCAGCTACGAAAAAGTAAAGAGCGTTGCAGCCTATTCATTTTATGTTTTGACAGAGTATTGTTTGATTGAGATCAAAAGATGATGAGGTGACTGCTTCTATGTCAGAGGCGTTTACATCAATCACTCACGTATTCTGAGTTCTAGAAGACTTGTGGATTCAGGGCGTAGACAATCAATCACGTGGTGCAGTGAACGTGGATTTGGCAAATCAACCTTGGTACAACTATGAGGAGTCATAGTTGTGGGTATAGATTATTTGTAATCGCACAATAATATTTCTAGTGATTGATTTATTCTCGTAATTTTTACCTATTTAGGGGTTTTTCATGTATATCGCTTGTTTTGCATTTAAATCCTTTATTTTTTTTGCATGAGTTGATTACCTATTTGGTTACCTCTTTGATTTGTTTGAAGTAGGTTGAAGACAAGGCTTGAATGAATCAACTCAGTGGAAAGCTCAAAGAAGGATGTGAAGGTTTTGCTCTTTGGAAATGAGAAAGGTTGAAGTAGAGATAGAGTAAATGGGAGAGAGAGAGTACGGTTTGGATGAGAGAAAGAATTAAAATGCCTTATAATGAAAAATGGAGATGAAAAATGATACATTTTGTTATAGGTACAAGTGTTGAAACTATTGCATGTGAGGGAGAGAGAAAGAGACGAAATGGAGAGAGAAGGAGAGATGTTTAGGTGAGAGGAGGAGAGAGAAGTGGGAGAAGACAAATAACCTAGGAAGGCTAGAGATGTAGGGGTGTAAGTATACAGGTTGGAATATCTAAACATAGAGTTATCATGTCACTTTTTTTAGAGTTTTCCACCCCAAGGCATTTGATGTGTAAATGAAGAATCAAAAGTGGTCAAAAGGCTGGGAAAAGGGCTGAAAAAAGTAGTTGAGAGTTGATAGCATGTCATAAAAGATTCATCCTTTTATGACTAATTGCGGTTTGATCCCTAAAAAATAGAGGAATATCCCAATTTACTC
Organism: Arbutus unedo; assembly: GCA_014822125.1. NCBI lineage: Eukaryota > Viridiplantae > Streptophyta > Magnoliopsida > Ericales > Ericaceae > Arbutus > Arbutus unedo. The sequence continues at coordinate 19,975 of JABCMJ010002196.1, forward strand.
AAAAACTCTAGAATATGTTAGTTTGTTCCCCAAAGGCACCCAAATGATCGTTGTTATGTCTGGAGAATACTTTTCGTCATCTCACATCCCGAGTGCTTACCAAATAAGAACACGACGTAGTTCAGTTCGCGATAGGACAAAAGGTTCTATCTTATATTCCTTGCCCATTCTTTATTTTCACTAATGAACGAGCAAAGAGGGGCAACTGTTAATACCACAATTTGCCCCATCACTCAATATTTATCAAAATATGATGCCCGATGAAGCCTAAAAGAAGCCGAACGCGTAAAATAATAATTTTGCCCTTGGAAGGTCAAAATGTGCAAAGGACAGTTGAGAAGCCAAGGTTTTTCACCAGAAGTATGCTAAGACATTATAAAGTCCTGTTAGCAGGAATGTAAAGTAAATCGAGCCATCTCAGCAGATTTGTTGAAGTCCGATTCGAAATGACCATTTTACTCCTGAAGGGCCGATTCAGCAGACACAAGCCTCACGTTATCACATAATCAGTCCAGAGTGTTTCCAGAGTATATGTCAGGGTTTCAGCATGTCTTAGTAAGCAGTTAGGACATTCAAAAGAGGTCCGAGGGGGATTCGAGCATGGATGAACAGTTTTGCTCTTCTAATTTAGCATGAACGGGGGGACATCTAATTAATCCAGGGCAACTTCGCCACCCCAATATTCATAAAAAATCTCAATGTGATGCCATTAAAATGCCTTGGAGAACGTTCTAAGAACAAACCTGAAGAGCTTCGATAAATTGACAGATAAAGGATTGTGTCGTTTTTGCACAGACCAGAGCTCGAGAGCACTATCGCAAGACAACTTTATCAAATCATGAAAATCTCATATTATTAACCAGTACGATCATACAAGTCCATTGATAGTGATTAGAACAAGAAAGACAACGTTAACAGTTTTTGGTTGTTTGGCACGAAGGCTCGGGAGCGCGATTTTCGAGACGACATCTTTGAACTTCAAGGAGTACATATTATTGATCAACATTTCGATACGAGGCCAACATCCAGGATTTGATCTGAGGTCGACAAGTCAAAAAATCATGTTTTAAAGCAATTAACAACCAACCAGAAATGATCCGAAAGCACGATTTATGAGACGATATTGTTAAATTTTGAAGGACCTGTATTATTGATCAGTGCATTGATATAAGTTCAACGGCTATATCTGTGATCCGATCTGAGTCCGTTTGAAGTTCTCTCATACAAAATTAGTGTTTTGGAGTGCGTGCGAAGGCAAGCGGTATTTTAGTAATTTTCAACACCATGCGGCACTTGGGCGCAACATAGGCATAGGATGGGCGTAGGTTGCTTTGGCCAAAATTTTCTAGCTTTGACAATGGTTTCAAAAATAATCTCAAATGGGTATATTACTTAATCAAAGGTTTTTAACCCTATTGGTTGGAATCACTTATAAATATGCGGGTTTCTTTCAAACAAAAGTTTAGTTTTTTTACAGCAACCCCTTGGCAAGAGCCCCTCCTTTGCAAGAAAATATTTTTCCTTTACTTCGAAGCAGAAGTCAGAAATCATACGAAAACTAGAGAGCTTTCTTCTTCAGTTTTTCCCTCATTTTCCATTTTCCATAGTAAAATTAGAGAGCGCAAGACTTTTGAAAATCATTCGAGGTTCTTCATTCGAGCCGTTCTCAGCTCTTTAGCTTCAAACTCTCGATATCAAGATAATATTAGGGTTAGGATCATTTAGCTAGGATTTTGGTCCAAATACAAGTAGAGGCCTTGCCCATTTTATTTTCAATTATCAGAAAGATCCGAAAGTACATTTGCTTTAGTATTGCCCGGGGTATCACCAGGATTTAATATCTGTCATTATGCCAATTTATAATTTAGCCTAGTATTTCATGTTTATTTCATTTGTAATTGACAAATTCTGATATCAATACAAAATAACGCTGCAATAGTTGCTTTATTTCAACTTTTGCTCTTATTATCTAATTTTTGCTCTTTTTTTTATTTTTATTTTCAATGTAAATATTATGCTTAGAAAGATTGACACTCGCATCTCTAGTCCACAATTCTAAAAAATTTTAGTCTATTTTTAGTAATTTCTAGTCCGCATTTCTAGAATGTCAGAATGTCACTTTTTTAGCCTTTTCTTCTTTCTAATTTTTAATGTGAATATCACTTCCGGGAAAGTTGGCATCCGCATCTGTAGTTTGCATTTTCTAGAACCTCTAGTCTATTTCTAGAGATATCTAGTTTGCGCTTCTAGAATGTTAGGACGTCGTCTTTTCAAAGTCAAAGTTGCGACAGTCGAAGTCTATGTAAAGCCGACGTACTTTTCGTGATTTTGACTTAAGCAAAATTTGTATGCCGAGTACTCTAAGATAAAATTGGCATGTTGCATGGTTCTAAATTGTTTTACCTACTCTGTCATGCTTGTCTTTTAGCCCTTGTTATACGAATTTTTTCGAAAACGATATTTACATTGATGGCATGCCATTACTGGCACCCATCACATTTAACTCATAACTCTCCATTTTCCATCTCTCCGTACCAGTTACTGCTATCTTTTTTATTTTTACTTAAAATCAATAAAGACAAAAACTTATTGCTTTATAGTTAAGTAATATGATTAGTGACCATCAATTCAAGCTGACACGCTATCTATATCACCTAGCTAAAAATCCTAATAATCTCAGAAATCCGTAAACACACAAGTGACATAGGTAGCCAGTGTTTTGGAATAAAAATTTAACGGGCAATGCACATTATCTTTTCGCGACAGATTATCGTGATTGAAGTAATTTTATTATATTCCATAATTAGGACCGTCAGTAATTGAGTAGTGGCCGAGATGAAGAATTGTGGATAAAAACGAATTCAAGTGTATTCTGTAATTTGAATTGTCAGTAATTGAGTAGCTGTCGAGATGAAGAATTGCGAATAAAATATAAATTCAAGCATTTCTGTTATTTAGACCATTAGTGATTGAGTAGCTGTCAGGATGAAGAATTTGGATAAAAAAAATAAATTTAAACAAATACATATCCTGCCTAAACACTGAAAAATATGAATAACCATTGTGCTGTCTATGTCTCCTGATCTTTAGTCTCAATAATTTCGAATAAAAGTATTTTGTGTAAATTGACAATTTATGTCGGTTTGCGTGCTGTGTTTTCTCAAAAGATTATCTGAACGACATTGATAATTTATACCAAATTAACCTTGAAATTCTCGGAACGCTAGTGACATAGCTAGTCAGCGGAAAAGGAATGAAAGTGCGAAAACAGCTAATTTGGTTTAGGCCGAAACGATATATTACTATTTCAAGAAAGGTTAATATGGTAATTCATTATTAAGACAAAATCATGCTATTGTTAAACTTAAAAGTTCCTACACTTAGGATTTCAGGTACCTGCCACCTTGAGAATAAAAACGTGACGTGTAGATGTCAGTTTACATATCATGTTTCAGTCAAAGTTTAACATATGTACGGTTCAATATTTTTGCCACCAAGAGTTGAATTGCATAAGCCGAGGTCATGCCTTCGCACCCTGTTTCACATTATACCAGTTGTACATTCAATCACTCGATGTTTATTCACTTTGGCTAAGGATAATAAAATGAAATTAATATGTGAAAATTAAATACCAAAAGAGCGATGTTGGGTGCCTAACACCTTCCCAACTCGTAATAGTAAATTTTCAAACCCGTCTCTATTTTCAAGACCATATTTCTTTAAAAGGAGTCATTTTATAAACAGAATCGTATTTTTGAGTTAAAATCAAATTGTTTTTCTAAAGAAATCTTCTTCAAAAATTACTTTAGAGGGTCACATGACACACATTAATTTCATGTCAAGTGACAATTTTGAGTTTTAAATAAGTCTCAGCTATTAAAACATTTTCATTTTCTATCACATTACAAGTCAAGAAATTATTCTGTCATGTTCGACAATTCATTATTCGCGAGAGGGGCCACGAAATTTTTGGGCGCAATAGAAAGTGCCCAATTTCTTTGCCGCGGAGTCGGATAAGAGTGTCCTCAAATCGACTTTTCGCTTGCGTTGGATGTTTTTTCAGACAAATTTTGCTCCAAGTTCATGCCTGCTCATTTTGACTACCATCACCATTATTGTAAAGACATGGTGATGACTAGTCCTCATGCTAGCAAGGATTCAGTTTAGGATAGCATAATACTTTATTATACACTTCGAATTGCTCGTGGAACTCTTGAGTAGAAATAGAACCAGCCAATTGCTTGTTACTCCGGATGCCGTTTTCGTTTTTTCCGTTTCTACCTGCCCCTGATTGCAAGTCTAAAGTGGGAGTCCTCTTTCTTTCACGTTCTTCCCTCGTGCACAGGGAAATATAGAACCATCTGAGAAGGTAAGTATCCTTTCCCGTTAAGCCTGTGTTTTCTTTTAGAGGCATGTCAGCTTAGTTATTCTCATCAAGCCACTTACTTGATGTCTAGCTTTCCAACTGGTAGACATAATGGAAACAATGCATGCTACAAAGGCTAGGGTAAGCCATTGACTAATCGAAAACTAATGCAACACCTATCTGATTTCATACACCAGAATGCGTGTGGATTTTGTGAGTACTTGGAAGGGAGTCATATGAGATGGATGTTGCAAGATGACTTCTGGGTTCTTCGAGCGCTCTTTCCCCTTCACCCATTTTCTAAATGGTACTTTTGTTCTTTTCATTGGAGGAGTAAAAAACCTAAAGAGCTATAAGTTTTCTTTAAGCTTGAAATCTACACAAGATCCAAAAAGTCATGTTATGATTTTTGAGGGATTTCCAAAGTCAACAAAGGTGGGTAATGGCTACTGCAGGGAAAAATCAACACCCTTTAATGGCTACTAAAAGAGGGACTCTGTTGGAACTTATGGCTCATATGGAGCGGGTCAGAAGCCAAGCGTAATAGATGTACCCAGTTTTAGTTAACCACTTAAATCTTCAGCTGATTGCCAGCTGTCGCGCCCGGAAATTTCCTCGGCCCCCCTCGCGAATAGTGAATTGTCGAACGGGGCTGGATTATTTCTTGACTTGATATGCGACGGAAAATAAAAATTGTTTAACAGCTGGGACTT
>JABCMJ010002197.1:0-21807 GCA_014822125.1 Arbutus unedo
CGTAGGATATGGATTGGTCCTTGAATTTCTACAAAATCGGTCCAATCCGGACCACGAACACCCCTAGAATTCAGCTTGGCAACCGGAGAAACGTTGAGCAATCCCATTTTGCTGGGTAGTAACACAAGAGGTTTGGCATATAATGCCTTTAGACTTGAGAAATTGTTGAAAAGAGTTAGCAATATATTCTTGAGCATTATCAGTGCGAAAAACTAGTAATTTGGCATTAAATTGATTCAAAATTTCAGCATGAAACAATTGAAAAAACCTAAATAGTTAAGAACGGTCTTTAAGCACATATATCTAAGTTAGACGGGAGAAATCAACGATGAATGTGACAAAATATTGAGCGACACAGAAACTAGTGGTTTGAGATGGCCTTCAAATATTAGAGTGAACCGGAGTAAAAGGTTATGATCTAGGTGACTCGGTACGAGAAGGGAAAGAAACTCGATGATGTTTACTAAATTCGCATGTTTCACAGTTAAATCTTGAGAAATCCTGTAATGTTGGAACTAAGTGTTGAAGATTGACAGGTGATGGGTGCCCAAGTCGACAATGCCACTGATAAGGAGATGTGGTGAAATGCATAGCAGACAAAACTGAGGGGTAAGGTGGCTGAAAGCAGTAAAGACCATTTTTCTCATATCTCCTACCAATCATCCTTTTTGTCTTTACATCTTGAAATTTACAACGAGAGATATAGGAAGTCACAAAAGAGTTGAAAGTTTGAATGAGTTCGTGAATTGATAACAAGTTGAAAGGAATTGGGGTAAATATAGAACGTGGAAAAAAATAAGACTAGGAGTGCAATATGTGCCAATGCCATGAAGAGTAGTTTTAGTTCCATTAACAATCATAACAAAGGAAGGGAACGAATGGTAAGTGACATAAGAAATAAGAGACAAATTACCTGTCATATGGTTAGGGACTCCAGAATCAAGAATCCAAGGGCTATGAGAAGAAAAATAAAGACACACATTACTTGATGAGACGAAATGAGTGGTGGAAGAAGAAGATGTATTAGCCCATTGAAGAATTGAATCATACTCGGATGATTTGGAGATAGTAATCTGATCAGATTGCTTTCCCTTAAATGTAGCTTGATTAGCTTAAGTTGTCGTGCCATGAAGTCTATAACAAACTCAACAAAATGATTAGTTTGATCACAATAAGTGCACTACTTGATATCACGGCCACTACGATGGCCATCATGATGAGTATACTTAAAATTCATGGAGGTAAAGTGAGAGACAAAGAACCAGAAATGAGGCGAACGACACACCGAGTTGATCAAAAGTACCCAAGAATAACACCAATAACCAATACTGAGAAATCAGTGCCGAAACGATCAATGAATAGTGTAGCCGAATGAGCAGTACCAGGAACAATGTAATGTGAATAATGAATTAGGTAGAGAACTCCAAGTAACTCTCTGAGGATAGGTCTAGAGGCTCAGATCTGCAAACCAAGGCACAAGAGGCTAAAAAAGGTCCCGCGAAGGGTCCATAGAGTGGAGGTGGTGGTTGCCGGAGAGCGTCGAGGTTTGGCGAGTGCTGATCGAGAGGACAGAGAGCAGATAGTAATATCAGAGTGCAAAATGAGAGAACAGACAGCAATGGAAAGCATTGTTGAGATTCCGGTGAGTGGCAGCGAGGTACGGTGAGGGGTGGCGGAGCACCAGTGAGTGGGGGCGAGATTGTGGTGAGGACACAGGAGGTTGGAGAAGCTCCGATGAAGAGTCAGCAAGAGAGTGAGAGAGAGAGCGAGAGGGGATCAAGAGAGAATCGCGATCAAGAGAAAAAATTAGGGTGTTATTACCCGCTCTGATACCATGTTGGAATGTAATAAGGAAAATATAAATCAATTATCTATATACATTCTTAAATTAACTTCCTAATCAAATCCCATACAATCAAATCCCTGAGATTACATACAATAAATTCCCTAGTAGTACGTACAATCAACATATTTTTTGATAAAAGTTTGGTGAAAAGTGAAAATTTATTGTTAACTTATTATTTGGGAGAACTGTGATGAAAATTTCCATTCTATTCCCTTGACTTAACGTACCGAATGAAGAATGGCTCCATTCCTGCATAATTCCATGTTGGCAACGAAATGAAGGAATGAGAACGGGCATTCCATTCCACTCCCACTCCCACTCCCTTCGCACTCTATTTTGTTCATGTGTACCAAACATAGCCTTATATATTGTACCATTTCAAAGTTTGTAACTAACCATCCCACGGCAATATGACGCAAGAACCAAGTATTCATTCATATGTCCTACTCGGGTGCAACTAAAGCTAAAACTAATTGTAGTTGTTCACATACGGGAAGCTATATTCAAGATTATGGTGAATTGGTAGCGTTCTTTTTCTTTTATTATCTTTGCAAAATAATGCTTTGCTTCATAGTTTGCATCTAAATTGGTTGAGAGAGTTTCTTCTCGTAAGGTTCATTATTGTTAGTTTTTGATGTCATTTTTTTTTAACAGGGTGAAAATGAGCTCCTTGGAGTTAATGGAAAGTATGACAGCATGTTAGGTTTTGAAGGGGCACAATCAGGTCATATTGAACCTGTGGAGTTCAGTTTTCTTACCACACAAAATTTCAGTTCTCTTCAAGGAGACTCTAAAGTATTGTCATATAATACGGAGGTTGGGCCAGGGTTTGATTCTTCATTTTGGCTTGGAAAGGATGCTTTATCACTGAATACAGCTTCAACGAATCTGGTTACTTCAGTATGTATCTGGTGCACAAATGAATTTCGTCATGATCCTGCACACGCTGGAACACAAACAGGTGCAATTGGTACCGTGTGTCCAACCTGCAGTGCAAGAGTTTCACAACAATTTAATTTCTTCTAGAATGGCGGCTTGTCCTTGAAAACTCCAGTTGCCACAAAGGTGTTTCTTATTTCTCAATATCATACAAACATAGGATCTTGAATTCTTGATACAAGGTGATTCTTCTATCATAATTGAGTTAATTTGAAGGGCAAACTTCACTTTGACCCTTTGTGGTTTGGGCCATGTGCAGATTGCCCCCAATGTTTGATTATCACCGGATAACCTCCTTGTGGTTTGTAAACCAAAATGCACTGTTAAGTTTTTCATCCTAGTTGGTAGAATTTGAAATACACTCACCTGGTTTGAGAGAGTGAAAGAAAAATCTGATGTAAAAGTACTTTTTGACCCTTATCTTCATCTTCCTTCTCTAACTGAACTCAAACACTAACCCTGAGTTAACCCAAATTCTAGCTTAACCATCATTTCTTTCCTATTCCTAGTATCATTGCGAAAGGCAGAGAAATGGGTTTGCTACCTAAACCTAAGAAAGAAACATGATGAAATAAAATATATATTGTAGGAAAGTAGAAATCATAGAAATACACAGAAATACGAATAACAACATGGTCAACATATACAAACAATGAAACAAATAATCTGCTACTCAGCTATTTTTCTATTTACCCAATAAATAAAAATTCTGCTAGGAAAATTGAAGGGTCAATTTTTTGGAATACATACAGGGAGTTGATTAAAGTTAAGTCTTGAAAAATAAGGGTCAATTTTCCACCCTCGTATGTATGAGACTTGGTGTCCAACATAATCCCTCCAAAAGTTACTTGATTTCAAGTCAACCTAACATGTCTTAAAGACTGTTAATCAGTGGGTTTTCCTAGAGAGAGAAGATTTGAGTCTCAATTAGGTTTGTTTAGAGAGAGAAAAAGGGGCCTCTAAAATTGTTTAGAGAAAGAACATGGTGGAGATGGAGGCTGATGGTAGATGATTGGGTGATCATGATGAGATGATGGCAGAGAGAGTGTATATGTAGCTCCTGTAATTCTCTTTCTTTTATCGGAGAAGTTTGCCACACAATAAGAGAGATCTTAATCAATGGATGAATGTTCGGATTTAGATTAAGAATGTAAGGGATGAGTATAGGTATGTTATGTATTGTGTGTATATATAAGTTCAATAGGTCAAAGGAAGAAGACGAGGTTATTAAGGTCATTTCACATTTTCTGTTAACGGAGCTAGCTGTGTGCACTTTTTGGTCCACAACCACAAGGAGGTTATGGTGATAATCAAACATTGGGGGGGCAATTTGCACAGGGCACAAGCCTTATGGGGTCAAACTAAAGTTTGCCCTAATTTAAATATCTAGTGACCTTGTATAGATCAGACGTGTTTCTAAGGATGGCACTTGATTTTGTCTCTCTAGTAAAGAAATATTATCATAAATAGATGAATGGACGGGGACGTAACATTGTATTTCCCTCCCTGTATGCAAGAACTACTGTTCTCCAAATCAGAAGTCGGTGTGTTATCTGCTATCAAGGACAAACCTGCGAAAATGGTTGTCTTCGTTCAGTGCACAATTTGGTGGGATCTTGTTAGGTGCATCCAGGGCTTGTCTCTAGTTTAGCACACTAATTATTTGATTAAGATCCTAGGCATTTTTGGGCAAGGATGATTTCCAATATTTTAATTTGGTCCCTTCATTAGGTACTGTTAATAGATTTAGGTTACTATGAATCTTTATCTTCCATGTTTAAGGAGTGGGCAAAATTCCGTAAATTGCCTTGGTTTTGTGGTAAAGAGGTTGTTGCTTATTAATCAGGACTGGTTCTCTCTGTTTTTCATGGAAGTGACTAGATTAAGCCACTTTTGTTGTTAATCGCACGTAAGTGACTTGTCACGTATATTTCTCTTTGACATTCGAACTCTGGGACTCCATTTGATGGATCGTAATTGAGATCATTAGTAAGTAGAAAGAGTATGTGTAGATGGAAGAAATCAGGAGGCGTGCGATTAGGTTTTTGGGAAAATTACGAAGACTATATTTCTTTCTTGGGTGCTATATAAGGCATCAAAAGGGAGACAACCTCGAAACTGGTTTATTTAAAGCACAACTAATGCTCTTCTCTAAAATTAAGCACCCCCATACAATCTGTAAGCAAATAGGATTGACAAGTAATTGGAAGAGCAGTTTTTACAAGAGTATACATTTAGCCTTGAATTAAAAGTGGATTTGGGAGGATGGGAGAGGAAGAAAGGAGTCATCCTCATAGTGCAAACTGATGCACTCACATGCATAATTATGTCTTCATTATGTCAGTGCCTTATTTTCAGTCATTAAGCATTTACATGGTTGTGCGTAGAATTATGTGGGTGGTGTTTGTCTTCATACGATGTAGTTTTGTATAACTAAGACTAGGAATAACTTCTAATTAGAAATTTAATAGCTTTTTCATATTTCTTGCCACAGGCGATGTGAGAGACACTGGACGGGATAGCATCTCTCTAAAGGTAGGCACATCAGGTCCCTGAATAGCTGTCCCATGCAAGAGTGCATGTTTTGGAGTTCTGGTATGGCTCACTTACTTCACTGGAGATTTTGCCGTTAGAAATCCTATATCTTTCTTTCGTCTAAATGATTTCCCAAATCCTTGTTGTTAGGATAGATGATTCTTTTTTTATTTTCCTGTTGATTCTTTTTTCCTAATTTAGACACCATCGTGGTCATGACCACCTGATGCAAAACATTTACTTTTAGAGAAGAATGTTTTCTTCTTTCACAGGAGAGAACAGTAAAGCAAACTGGATGGCCTATGGCTTTGACTTGCGTATAAACTTGCTTATGGTATATTTGTTTTCAATTCTGTTGGGTATTCTAGCCCTATAGCTTCCGCTCGAGTAGTTTTACCTCACGTCCACCCAAATAGCAGCGTGGAATCACTATTGAAGGAGTGTTTGGATTTTGTTTTCTATTTATTTTTGGGGTTGGTGTTTTCTTTTCCTGATTTCGACTTGGATTGGTAGTTGCTTGTGGTCGGAGAGCAGAAGAGACTTTTCTTTCCCCTTGAAAGGAACCAGGAGCTAGGAATGAAACCACCAGTTACAGAATTTGGATGGTTTCTTTTTTTCTCTTGCAATGAATTTGTTCATGGTAAAATTTATACAGCAAATCATCCATCATTACCTTTTAATCTGTACGTAGTGTACTTTCCCTCCTGTTACCATTCTTTCTAATTTCTACACCCAACATTTGAATGCATGTATCTGTTGTTAGATTGTCGCTTGTGGTTTGAATAATTGTACATCTTCCTGACTCCAGCAGTTTTTTATTTGGTTTGTTTGTTAAAGTCGAATTCAGTAGGAATCCATTATGTGTGGGCTTACATTAAGTGGATAGGACTTGAATTCTTTGGATTTGAGATGTGTTGGTAGCACCGTGCAAAATGACATTGTTTTGATACAACCATAAATTTTTAATGTATCAAAACGATGTTGTTTTGATGCACAATATGGTGCTGTCAAATCATACGACCCGTGCCCAGATTCTTTGAGTTTGGGAATCCTAGAAGCCTTGTAGTGAACACGCGATACACGGAAGAGATATATAAGAGTGAGTTGGGATTAAAAATCTCAGTGATTGCAAAGCCTATATAAGGTTTGAAGCTCAGGGACCACCGGGGTAAAGAGTAGGGCTTCAGAGCTGGGTAGTGGCGTAGGGGTTTTGGGTGTTTTTGGTTTTAAGATCGTTGTAGTGGATTATTGCTGTCTCCCGCGGACGTTTACCTGGGTTGAACCATGCTAAATCTGTGTATTTTCTTTTTTTTATGCGTTGAGTTTTTCGGTTTACAGTCTGCTAATTATACATCGGGCGTTTGGGATTTGATTCTTCATTTTTTTGGTTAAGATTTTAAATTTGGATTACGAGCTGTAGATTTTGAATCGGGATCAGAATATATTATGAATTTTTGAAATTATTTAGACGGTATGTGTAAGGATAAATTTTCTAACAGAATTACGTTTGGGATACAGTCTGAAAGCTAAACTATGGTGTCCCTTTTGACCATGTTTGTCTTGTCGAATATTTATCAATACCTACACATTGTACAGTCCTTTTATGATTAATCATACATTTCTTATTATTTTTAAAATGGTAATTTAAATCAAGGTTTTATTTTCGTATGCAATCTATATTTTTATCCTGTTAAGAATTACGAATTATGCTTTAGTTTTTACTTTATCTAGTTTGATGTATTTGTCATTATTTTAAGTGTTAGGTTTACTTTTTTTTTTTTTTTGTCATTTTAAGTGATATCATGTAATCTCCATATTAATGGGATTAAATTATGTTTTTTTATTTAGTCTTGATATTAGAATTTGATTTTGAGTTTAAATTCTTTAAATTAGGAAACAAATATTGGGTGATTGTAAATTAAGTAGGACCAAGGTCAATTATTTTTCATTTGTGGTGTAAAAAAAGTGATAGTTGTAAATTTGTAATGGTAAATTTGCTTCATTGCTAAGTAAGCTATCATGCTAAATTGTCGGGTCATGTGATGTCTAAATTATCTGGTCATACTAAATAAGATATGTTGGTAAATTTGCTAGGTTTTAAATTCGATGGTAAACTTGATGTTCCTAATGATAAATTTGTTGAGTTACAAATAAATTTCTTGGACAGTGATGGTAAATTGCTTGACTAAAAATTCAATTGTGGTGGGAAAAATTGATGGTTGTGATGGTAAATTTGTTTCTAACCGAAGTAAGATGTCATGATAAATTGTGTGGTCATCATGTTAAATAAGATCTGTTGATAAATTTGGTGGGTTTTTTAAATTTGATAGTAAACTTGATGTTTGTGATGGTGAATTTGCATGACTAAAAATTCAATTGTGGTGGAAAAAATTGATGGTAAATTTATTTTGTTGCTAAGTAAGATATCATGGTAAGTTATGGTACCCAAATTTTAAGTTAGAGAAATTCCTAAAATTTATCTGTATTGTGGTACCTTGTATTTAGGAATAGAATTGAATGCGTGGGAAATTGAGGTTTAATGGTAATTTTGACATTTAATTAAATTTTGGGACTAAGAAATGCTTCCTAAAAATGATGAGATGAAACTATATTTGTCATTAACAAATAGGATTAAAAATTAAGTTTTACTGTTTAAAAAAAGTTAATTTACATTTGTTTACAATTAACTTCACGTATATTTAAGTATCATATTTGGAAATCCTAAAAATCAAGTAAAGAAATAACCGTTTCCTTTTGTACTAAATAGCGCAAGAAGTGCCTCAAATCAAATTTATAGACAATTAAGGCATAAGTAAGTTTAGAACAGTAAGGCACGGAAATGGGGGTAGTGTTTGTCGCAGGATGTGTAAGACGAGTGATAGTTTAGCTGAATTGAAAGGGATGAAAATTTTATTTTGTAAGTATTTGGAGAACGTAAAAATGAGGATTTTAAAAGCTGATTTTCAGATTGTGTATTTTACTTTTAGTGGGGTTGTTTGGTCCCCAGGTCTTTCAGTTTTAGATTTTAGATTTTTTGCATCGTAAGTTTTGGTAATGCATATGAGAAATGACTTATGTAATTCTTTTTGGGTGTTTGGTCCCGAGATTTTTTAATTTTAGATTTTGGATTTTTGCATTGTGGGTGTTTGATACCAAATTACATAATGCATTTTAAGAAAAGAATTGGAAAATACATAATCTTAATCTTAAAATCACTCACGAGCATCTTTTTGAATATGGTTTTACTCTCACTTACATAACTATTCCAAAATAATCATTCCAACCAGCTTGGGACTAAGTTAGGGTAAAATTTGGAAGAGTCTTTACCTGATGCCGACTAGTCTTTGGGGCCCTGAAGTCAACGATCGGGCAAATTTCCAGTGGCCTTAGATGTTGTCGCCGAGTTTTGACCTCGAGCATAATCTTAAAATTTATAATCTAGAATTGAAAAAATAATTGGCTCCTAAAATTGCACAGTTCAAAAAGTGAAAAGAAAGCATCCAAACACCCCCATAATTTGCTTATTTGCATTTTATTGAAACTTGCATATGCATTTTATGTAGGAAAGTAGGTATTCCTTGTCTGTCTCGCAAATGACATGGCCTTGATGGTCATGCTTTTGTTTCCTATTTACCAACATTAATTATAGAAAAAATTAAAACAACTAAAATAGGTGTAATTTAGATTAAAGGTCCTGAGTTGGCGGTTGTCTTTGTAAGTAAATTCTACTTTAAGATTGCCTTAAAATTCCATGCTGTAGTTATGTAATTTACCATTTCTTTATATGTTATTGTAATCAGTTATAATTAATTTTGTTGTCAAATGATTTTGACTTTTTAAGTTTGACTGATAAAATTCCATTAAAAAAAGTGGTGGGCGAAGTTGCACTAGCACAACAAATACGACTAGGGAATATAGTGGTAGGAGGCTCTAATCATAGAGTACTGAAATTGGGTCAATATTTCTACGAAGCCATAAGGTCTAAGGTCCGGTCCACAATCATCAGTACAACCTAAACAAAGGGATGACCATTAAGTTTGGTTGTGGGATAAGGATATATGATAACACTACCTACGAACCAACACTCAGGGGGTTGACACATCAATTTAGAGCCCAATTAGGGCTCTAAACTCAAGTGCCATCAAGACCTTCACCACAAGAGTGTTCAAGACCTAGACCTAGACCTAGACCACCACCAACACTGCCAGGGCAGCCCGGGGGCCCTTTACAAGTAGCTTACCTTGCTCTACCCCTGAACACTCTTGGGAATCAAAGACACCAAACTACTGGCTTGATTCAACAAGTTTGTAGACCTTTGGTACAAGGGGTGAGGACGCCAACATACAGGAAACCATATCATGATTGGATTAATACCCAATTGAATTTCCAACACATTATATAGTTCCTCACTTCTCCTTAATCCATGGAGAGGATTCTCAATTCACTTCATAACACATGGCTAGATTCACCAATCGGTGTGTAGACTATTGACTGGTTAGCAAAAGTACATCGTTAGGGCGCCAGTCAAGGTCGATGTTTAAATTTATGAAATAGGACTTTCCTCAAAGATTAAAAGGGGTATAGTGAAGAGTCCGGAATATCGATCTACGAAAAAAAATAGTTAGATAAAAAGATTTCGCAAATTTCGTTTTCAACGTTTCAGACGTCAACCTTAAAGTTTGTTTGGTTGTCGAGTGATGACTCTGATGCTAAAACTGAGGGAGTAAACTAGATTAAAAATTAGGTTAGGTTTTCGGGTTCAGTTCATTCGAAATTTTCGTTGTTCAACTTCCTCTCTTTATGACTTAATCTAGTTTTCGGTCTAGGGTTATAGATTGAAAAATATGTATAATGAAAATCAAGGTTTTAGCTCTAAAAATGTGTTTTCAGATCTTTTCAAGTTCAAGACAACAAGGTCAAAATATGAAGGACATTGATTCAAGTATTAAATATACTAATTCTAAGATGGCAATAACTAAGTAAGAACTTAAATCTTCTTTTTTGTTTCAAAAAGAAGAACTTAGAAATATCCGTCAACAATGAAAAAAAAAATGAGAATATAGAGACTAACATGGTCAAGAATAAATCTCACCCTTAGACTCAACCTATAAGTGTTTAGCTACTCATACTTGCTATGAAAATAGAAGAAATAAGAGAAAACATGATAAACATTCTTATCTAAGAAGAATAGAGGTGTTCTTACCAAATACTCAAAATTTGTAGAAAATCATGAAACAAAATCAAATACTAAGATTCCGACAAGATTGAGTGAGTAATATATAAAGCCAAGAAAGAGATAACAAAAAGATCTTACTAATACTTCTTTGATATCTTAACTATAATGAACTTACAATAACAAAATGTCTAAGGTTGAAAAACACTCAAAACTTGAAGAACACAAATGAAAAACACACCAGGTTAGAGAGAGAAGCTCTCAAACAATACAAAAATCTGATATTTTCTAAGTGTTAAGTGATAGTACAAAATGATAGCACATGTTTTATTGTAAAAGAAATCCTAAAAAAATATCTATCCTATTCTAGGCTCTATTACAAACCAAATCCTTAAAATTGACAAATGAATAAAGTGTCTAATCCATACAAGATGCTCTTTGTCCCTGATGTGGCACAAAACCCAAGGTAGAGTGGTCCCCCATATATCACCAAAGTCAGACCAAATCTCCCTCTGTCGCACATAAGGCACAAGTCTCATGGTTTTGGAAGCACCATTGCCAAGCCCTCTCTATATCTTAGTTTGTCTCTAGAGTTGAGGAAGTAATATTTAGAAATGATGAGGCACCGGTGCATTGAAAATGGAGGTACCAGTGTTTTGACTTTGCAGTACTTTGGTTTGCCTTTGAAATTTGAGGAGGCACCGGTGCCTTGACCTCTCTGGATTTTCTGTTCTTCATGTTTGAGGTGAATTGCAAAGGAAGCACCGGTGCATTGAATATGGAGGCATCGATGCATTGAATATGGAATAGCTGCATGCCCACTCTGCTAGGATAATCCATTTTACTTGATTCATCCGTTGATCTTTCGTCAAGCCTTGACCTTCGATTCCTCAGGTTTCTATGGTTCATATGATTCCTCCAAGCCTCCGTTTACTATGAATACTTAATTCTTGGGCTTCGGGACCATACTTGATGCATTTGACCTATGATGGACATAGAAGCACCTTTTCGTGTATTATCAATTATAATCATGGAATAGTACATGGACGTGGACCAAAATGGACGTGTTGAGCTGTTACATATACAATAATGTGCGCTCATCAGCTAGGCTACAAAAGACTATATGAAATAACAATTTTCTCAACTTCTTTGCTTGGACCAGCATTTACTTCGCACATGGGACTGATTCCAAGGTCGATAACAAATTGGCAACAAAAGAAAGAGGTTTTTCGTGCTCAATCTTTTCAAACTGAAGATGAGATCTTTATGGAAAATTTGGCAAGGATGACTCAGAGGCTTGAGGAAAAGGCTTGGCAGTTATAGTGAGGTTCAAAAGAGGTAGAAAGAGGTGGAAAGTCACCTTAACGGAAACAATATTTGCTAAACTAGTCCAGAATGGCCTAGAGTTCAGATTTCGAAAGAAGTTTTACTCTACTAAGTTTAAGGATCTTGTGGAATTGATACATGAGGTGTCGGGATATGAATCTCTATTGGAATAAGAGCACCATAAACATAATTATTCCAATGGAACATTCTATAGAGATCCTAACTACGAAGTAGATGTTGCCAAAATATAAGTCATGAACCTAGAACTCGTGATTTCTTCTGACAACCCGCGAACACAATTAAACCCTAGCTCGATTCGAAGCCCTCACTACTAGGATTGACCTTCCTACTTTGCATTTTTCGAGAATCCAAGTGATATATCGTCATTAGGGCACAAAACCAGAGAGAAAAAGAGAAAGGCGTGCGAAATAACCTAGAATGACGGCTGAAAATTGTCTGCATAAAAATTTATAGGGATCACTAGATTTTTATACTCAAAATATGACAGATTAAAACGCAACATGTCAGGTTTAACAATCTCTCTGATTAAACCCCAAATTTCTAAAATTATGATTAAAACCTCCAAATTTACAACTGTCAGTAATTGCAAAATAATAGATAAAACCTAAGGCCAGAATGGTCCTCAGAGTACTTTTGACCTAAGATCACCTTACTTACGCGAACAAGGCTTGGAGCCCAAGCCAGGATGGGCGAGCCACGTTTCCCGATAACATCAGAAATAACTGTCTTCGCCCGATGTCATGCGTGACCTACTTAGCTTCAACTCAGATGCCACATGTCATGACCGACCCACTTGGATGCCAGGTAGATACAAATCAAGATTGTGTGGTCTGGGTTGATCTGTCAGGTCCTAACTCGACCCGACCCATACAATGCATGCCTGTAAGTTTGGGCTGGTTGCATGAAGTCTCGTGTGGTATGTTGGGCTTCGTCTGACCCATGAGGCTATTGTGTTATTAGGCTTGACCCATGGTACAACCTAAACCCTGATGCCGACCCGACCCACTACAACCCTCCATAGATGGATTATACACATATACAATATTTTGTTTTGCCCTATGTGTTGTGTATATCATAGAAGCAGTGAAATTCACTTCGCAAACTTTTAGCCCACACCACATATCAAATATCTCTACTAACTATATTTTTCACCAAGTAACACTAAAATCATAAGAAACCCAAGAGAGGACTATCAGAGCCACCATATATTTTGAGAATTCAATATTCTCGAGGGAATATTGGGAGAAAAACACGGGAGTCTGTGAGTTTATAATACTGAGAGATTCTTAGATATCCTAAATCATTTGAGATTTTAGTTTGCAAAGTTGACTCGAGATCAAAAGCAAATTAGAAAATAAAAATCCAAATGAGAGAAGCAAGGTTGGATGCATGGTAAACAGCCTATAGGCTGATTGGTTTTCTTCGTCACACTACTTTAACTCTTCATTTCATTGATTGCTCAATTTTTGAAAAGATCTTCTGAGCGTGTAGATGACGGGACCATGTGACCATTCACAGTGTCGCATAATTTTCTTTAGGTGATGGCATAACTGCATGATCTCATGTAGCGGTCGCGCGATCATTGTCTGGTCAAGTAGCGGCCACTTGATCAACGCTGTGGCCGCAAGATCAAGTTATATCTTTTGTCCAATCTAGTATCTTGGCATATGCATGACCCTATATCTCTCTCCGTGTACTTTACTGCTTTCCTCATCTAAGACTACTAATGAAAAAGTGTGTGAAAGTCGATAAAAATTAAATAACAAGCAAGTGTTTGTCAAGTTACTTAGGATACAGGAAGAGTGGTGCAGAGCACTTTCCCCTCATCATCGCATGGTAGATTTAGAATCTATATTAATGAATTCTTGGTTCCGAAATCTTGTGGCGACTTTATAAAGTGTACGTCAACGGTCACTTCTTAACAGATGAGCCGCAAGTGGTATCCAAGAATTAGCACACAGCAATGGCTTTCTCGCAAGAGTAACACAAAGATTGATTCTTATGGGTATGCCTCAACATGCCTACATTGTACAAGAGTGACTAACTAGACTAGTTCTATGATGGTTGTTTCTTTTTTCTTTTTCAACACACCGTTGAAGCCTTGGTTGTCTACTCATAGCAAGATCTGTTGGGGACATAGCTAGATTAGATGATGGAAACCACATACAATTTCCTTTTTCACCTATTTAGGATGTCTAATAGGGAGGAAGTTTATATCACATGTTGCTAAAATCTTCAGCACTCTAACCACAACTCATAACCCCTCCTCCATTGATTGCCAATATGCTTTACTTCTGTCTATCTGCATCAAGTACTCCTTTTGTTTTTGGATGTTGCAGAGTTCATTCCGGTAGACGTGCTGTCTTGGTTAGTGCAGACGCACCGATTTAAGAGGGGGAAGTTCTTGTGCATCACTGCCATGATCAGGACTGTTGGCTTGTGTTTCAGGGGTTACATAAATGTTTCTAGGTTATCACTGTGATGGTTTGCTCATCAGATTGCGATTAAAAACTCGTGTTACTCACCATTTTAGGTTTTTTGGTTAGATGTGCTCCTTTTAAATTTTGATTCACTGTTCATGCTATGCTCCATTGGAGTGTTTGATAAATTGCCTAACCGTAACACATTTGCTTCATTTTTTGAAATGGATTCCTTACCATCCATGTCACACGGGCCTGTACTCTTAGCAATGTATGCACTATTCAATACCGCGTCATATGCTCAACACTTCGATAAAATATGTGATCTATGTATGACTGTTTCAGTTAGACATCTACTTTGTGTGCATTTTAGCATTCTAGTTTGCAAAAATATTAAGCAAAACCTTCATATTATCCATGAAATGGTCCATGGTACGTAATAAACACTATTTACTTCAGGTAATATATAAGTAAATGAGAGAATATTGCATTAATAGCAAATATTTTAAGTTCGTCACTAAACTAACCCGAACAAACAGTTATAAAAAAAAAAATATCTTCTTGCTCCCACCTGAGAAATAAATGAACCGACAAAACATAAGAAGAAATGAGTAAGTAGCCCATTGAGGATGACGGTTGTTATCTGATAAAATGAACATTGATAATTACAGTTCTTATCTGATAAAACAGTTGTGTTTTATTTTCTTTGGTGGTGGATGGGGGGGTAACTTTGTGTTCATCGTACCAAAAACACGAGTGAGCAAGAAAATACCCATCACTAACTCAACTAAAGAAACATGCCAACTGAATTCTTGGTTTCATC
The DNA here is from genome assembly GCA_014822125.1 of Arbutus unedo. Lineage (NCBI taxonomy): Eukaryota > Viridiplantae > Streptophyta > Magnoliopsida > Ericales > Ericaceae > Arbutus > Arbutus unedo. The sequence goes on from JABCMJ010002197.1 coordinate 15,084, forward strand.
TGGTGCAGACTGTTTTGGGCAGAACAAATGTTCAAAACATGTAAAATCTGCAAGCTTTGTCGCCCATGGTTTCAAGTAGATGGATCAGATTAAGCCATGCCTTTTGGCGTCTGCAACTAGTTAGTCAAGATCTGGTTCTGCTGATTAGGAGGAAGAGGGTTTGTCGTTGGATGGACTGAATCAATAAGGAAGGCTTTTAAGTGCTTGTACAACTCCTTGGGCTTCTCTATAACGAAGGCATGCCCTGTGTTCTTCACCACTACCAGCTGTGCGTTGTCCCCCAAATGCCTGCATCAGAATAAAATCACACCATCTACTATACACTTCATCTCATTTATCATTTTGGGCCTGTTGTATTGGTCGGATTAGACATGAAACTGGGTCACAATCCATGTGGAACCGCTTCTCCAGTTTTTGAATGCAACGGAAATGCTAAAAAGAGAATATGAAAATTGTTGAACAAAAATCTTTGTTTTTTTTTTTGCTATACATTTGTAAATGAACACTCCCGGCAAGTTTCGTAGCCCAAATACCACACGGAAGTGGATGAAAGTGGTCTCGTATGCAACAACTGGAATTGGGAGTACACATAATTATAGAGTAACTAATCCCACAAAAACACGGATGTAGTGTATCTTGAAAGAAGTGGTACTGTTAAGTCCAACAACATTAGAACAGTAGGATTACTCCCCCTATGAAATCATATATTTCTCCATTACAAATCCGACCAATTAAACAGGCATATCAGCTCAATTCAAAAGAAATGCCAAAGAATTCTGTTGACCTTTTTAGTCTGTAGCCGAGTTCTAGTGGGAATACTTGATCTTCTTCTCCCCAAATTACGAGTGTAGGCTGCATGAGATGTAAAAGAAACATGCATGTACTCAAAAGGGTCTGAATGAAGTAGTTCTGCCCTCATGTGAATGAGAATGAAGCAATGTAAGAACCTGAGGAATCTTGGGAAGGTCTGAAAGTTTTCGGTCCTTTGCAATAGCTTGAATCAACTCCTTCTTCTCTTCTACATGCTCTGTATACATTACCTGCCAAATAAACCGCTCTCCTACTCAGTTTGAAGGAAATTCTTAAAATCAGACAGTTTTTTTTTAAATTAGCACCACATGGATATGTGATAGCAGAGGATGTTGAGGCACGACTGACGGTGCCTTAAGACCATGTACCCAATAATTTTCCTGACAGTTTACGGCTGAAGGTAGACTGGACACCACTTGCTAAAATCAAAGTTTACTGCTAACGTAGAACTGAACATCAAAACATTGTTGTTCATGTGAGTAGGTGACATAGAACACCACACGTCCCTTAAAAAAAAAAAGTCAAAGGGAAAAGTGCCTAGATTTCCTAACTAACTCTCATAAGTGTAAATGTAAATGCGAGTCATTCATTTTTCTACATACATCTTTGGACTGATGTTTTTAAATTTTAAGATTTTAAAATAAGAATTCGTATTTGGCCTTTTGCGTACCCTTTTTTCCAATCTTTTGGACTAAGGTGAGATTTGACCGAACTTAGTTATCTTGACTTCTTTTCGTCTCTAATTTTACGTTAATCTTTTTGGATTACTTATTTTTTTCAACAAGAATAATAAAAAAAGAAAAATATAAGCCAAACTTTTAAAAATATTCAGTAAAGACAAAGATAATTTAAATAATCTCAGTGTTCCTTTTAAAACTTTTAGCCTTAATTTCATATTTTTTATGTTTCTTTGATCGAGAAGAATAAATAATTTAAAACAATTCAACACACGGCTAACAAAAGTTAAAGAAAGATGGAAGCAAACCAAACTAAATGAAATCTTAGTCCTAATCTATGACGTATGACGCACGGATACTGATATGGAATATGGGATACAGGATACGGATACGGCAAAACCTAAAAAAATAGGATACGGATACGTCTATAAAAATTAATTTTTTTATAATTATTAATCATGTAAAAAATGAGCCAAAAGAAATAAAGTGTAGTTGAATTACTAATACCATTATACCAAACATCAAGCACAATTCAATTATCATTTATCAAAACTCAAGAGTAGCGAAGAGGGAGAAAGAGAGCAGCGAATAGGGAGAGAGAGAGCAGCGATCGAGAGAGAGAGGTTAGAGTAGTGACTAGTGAGAGAGAGAGAGAGAGAGTCAGAGCAGTGACTAGTGAGTGAGTGAGTGAGTGAGTGAGTGAGTGAGAGAGATGAACACGGCGATGGAAGATGGCGATGAAGTCTGGAAGTTGTCGAATGTTGAAGAAGCTCGCTGGAGGTGCAGAACGGTAGAGACTCGAAGTAGAAGTTAGGGTTTTAAACTTCTAATTTTTTTGCCCTACTCTATTTACACATATTAAGCTATAATTACACATTTTCTCTTTATCTTTATTCTGTTTTTTTTTAATTTTATTTTCAACCCCCGCCGTATTGGAAATGTATCTGGACATATCGGAGACGTATCCCTTACATATCGAAAATGTATCCGAAATTAGAATGATTTAATTTTAACATCCGATACGTATCAGGGCGTATTGGGCATGTATCGGTATCCGGAGTATCCAATACGCTTACGCGACTAGTTTCGGAGTATCCGTGCTTCATAGGTCCTGATCAATTGAGGTCACTCAAAAGAATTTGTTTTTCACATAGAGCTATATCGACGGCTTCATATTCCTTGATATCTAATAAACTTCAATTCTTTTGAACTGCGACCCGTTATAGTCAATTTTGGTCTATTGTAATTATATCACTCTTCTTAAATACCGCATCAACTGATCTACAATGAACATGTCCAAATCACCTTAAACTATCTTCTCTTATCTTATTTTATACCGTTGCTGAATGAGGTAAATCTTAATTAACTCGAATTAAGTTTTTCCTATTAAAATTAAATAAATGGACAGCTCGGCAAAATGGTGTTCTTGCACACATGCATATTACCGAGATAGGAGATGAGTTAGGCAATCTGAGAGAGCCGGTTAACAAAATAATTCAAGATAAGAATAATTTTTGATTATCTTGGGAGCAGTTTAAATAAGAATGACTGAAGATAAAAACGCTTGATGATTTCCAGGCTTGCAGTTCTAGGTTACAGGAAGAAAGACTGAGAGAATACTCACCTACCGTTGTTAACTTACAGAGGTACTAACTTTCATGTTTAAGAAAAATCACTCACCTACTGGCTACCGGTGTTATTCCTACCATTCTGCGAGGATTTTTTCGTCCTAATTCTATCTTTATCACATCTTACTACACACCTATGTCAACATTCCCATTTCGGGAAGTGAGGCTTAGGTAGTAACTGAAAACTTCTGAAAAAATGAAGCCTTTTTCGATATCACAGAGTGTCTGGGACAGTCTACATAAGGTCGCCGTTCATGTCAGTGGTTGGGTTATTCAAACTAATGTTTCGCATCAATGTAGCCCAATCTTTCCACTGAAAAGATAGGGTCAAGTGTTTTTATATCTACTTATGTTCGGATATGGTGCATTTTCAATTGAATTGAAATACCAAAATAAAACACAATGGTTCGACTTGATGATTGGGCTGTTATTTTATAAGTTGAGATATGTTCATCAACTAGGCATGCAAAAACTATTAATTAATCGATATGGGTAAAGAGCTTGATGGAATAGTATTATTGGTCATTAAAAAATGGACGGTCGGAAACAGATCATCCATTTCTCGGGTTTTGCAATTGTGAATACTGATTTTCAGTCCAACAAACTTTTTGCACAAGTGATGAATGCAATGAGACTTGTAAAATAAAACAGCTCTATGATCAGTTTCATTTTACGTCACATGAGAATTAAGAATCATTACGTGAGATAACTTTCATTCCAAAATTATGTAATAACATCCCCACATTAAAGATTTTCATGTAATCCAAACTTATCTCATGAGATTACATATGTAATATTTTAACGTGATATTAATAGGCCATACAAATTTGGATTTCATAAGATCTCGTGTTTGAGGCCATCTCCATTAATGAGGCTGAAAGTGTCATAAACTAGTTGTTAATTATGTGACAGGTAATTAACAAGTAAAAGTAATAAAAATGTGTTCTACTAGTGTCTTTAATTGAACAAGTAGGGCTGAGTTTGACCTATATATTATTTTGTGTCGACACAATCACTATTTTTTTTTGGCTACTTTTTGAATTTTATTAAATAGACGTTAAATTTATAAAATTAATTATTCATTTTGACACAGCATCTATTCACCCACAAAATTTAATTAATTGATAATTGATATAATATGAGTTATTACTGAAGGAAGACTCAAAAGAAGGTAAAAGAAGAGAGAGAGAGAGAGTATTACTATTACATGCAATGTTTTGACAGGATTGGTTTGTGGATGGACTAAAAAGTAAACCAAATGACATTTTTGTCCTCTCTTCTAGAGTTTTTACGAAAATCCACTGCAAGGCCAAAGGGCCTTATCCTAAACAAGCGGCGCATGTTAGAACACAACGGAAGAGAGAATAAACATCCAAACTTACATTGATGAAATCCTGAAGCAAGCAAGACGGCGCGATCTTGGGAGGCTTAACGAAGGTGTAACTCATAAGCTCCCTCATCTTATCCGCCGTCTGCGGCACCAGAATTCTTCCCACCTCCTCCAGATTCGACACCTTGAACATCCCCTCCACCAGATCCTTCTCCTCCAAACACACCCCCGCGCAGCATATCACCACCTTCTCCACCGACGCACTAAACTGCGCCGCCATGCTGTACGCCACGAACCCCCCGTAGCTCAAACCCACTAAACTCATTTTCTCCACAAGGTTCACCTCCATGACCCGCATCACGCACCGGGCCTGGAACGACTCCGATCGGTCCGGCCGGGTCGTGTATGAGTCCCCGAAGAATACCAGGTCTGGCACGTAGACGTTGAAGCGTGGGACCATAAGACGGACTATGTCTCCCCACTGCCACATTGCGTTGGCTCCGAACCCGTGGATAAGGACCAAGTCGGGTTTATTGTCTTTTCGGGTCTTGGGAACCCAGCAGTGCATAACGGTACCTTCGCCCAGGTCCGTGATGGTGGAGCGGAGGCCCGAGTTGGCGAAGTGGGATCTGTAGCACCAGTTTCTCGATGCCGTTAAGCTAAAGCACTTGGGCATTTTCCACAATCTATATGTATATTTGGTTGATTGATCAAGGCAGAAACAATGGTTACAATTAGCAGTGGTGTATTTGGTTGATTGATCAAAGCACTGTGGTGTGTTTGCTTGATTTGTTGTTTTTGTTTTGGTTCTGGTAAAGGATTTGATTGGGATTGAAGAGGTCGTAAAGGAGGGCTGCAGTTGTTAGTGGTCAGTATGGAATGGAGAGAGAGGTAGGTGACCAGAAATACTATTAGTAAAGAATGGGAGCCAGAACCCCCCACTGATGGTGGCCCCCTCCCCACGTGTCCCTCTCCTTCTGTACTCTCTCCGTCTTTTCAATTCTCTCTCTCCCTTTCTTCTCCCTTATTGCAAATAATATTTTTTAACCAAATACACCATGATCTTACCTAATTAATTTAATGTTTTTATTTTTTTTCAAATTTTTTTATAATATTATAATTTTTTTTATCATTTCTTAGTTTATTAATTCGTCTAGATAAAGATTGTTAATAATTTATCATAATTCAATAAGCTTTTATTAAAATATTTTGAGCTCATAGTTAATTTTAAAATAATTTTTTAAATAAACGATAAATTTTTAATATTTTTTCAAGAATAAAATTCGAAAAGTACGACCGAAAGGAATTCAAATGCTTGATGTCGATCGGTTGCTTATTTTTTCTCTAAAATTGTGTGCATTAGAACATATGATAAATGTGAATATTTTTGGATAATTTAAGATATTTTTAACTTTTTTTATAAATCAACAAATACCTTATTATAATTCAATAAGGCTTTATCAAAATATTTTGAGCTTATAATTAATCCCAAAATAAATTTTTAAGTAAACAGTAAATTTTTAGTATTTTTTAAGAATAAAATTTAGAAAATATGATCGAAAGGGGTTCAAATGAACGGTGTTGATCAATTTTTTCTCTAAAACTGTGAGCTTAAAATATTTTAATAAAGACTTATTAAATTACAGTGAATTATCAATAATTTTTATATAGACGAATCAATAAACTAAAAATATGATAAAAAACATAGACTGTATATAAATTTTTTTAAATAAAAATAAAAATATTATGCTAATTAGGTAAGGTCATGGTGTATTTGGCCAATAAAAATGTTATTTGCAGTGAGGAAAGAAAGAGGGAGAGTACAAAATGAGAGGGACACGTGGGGGAGGAGGGCCACCATAGGGGGGGGGGGGGGGGGAAAACGAAGGGGGATAACTTTTGGAGGGAGTAAAAGAATTGACGTGACATATTTAGTATAGTTTGGGAGTATAAAAATGCGGGGGATAATTTTTCATCCTTCAAAAAATAATCCCCCTAAGAGGGATAAAGGGGGATAATTTTTGGGCCGGGGGAGGGGTGCCCAAAAATTATCCCCTCGTATTATCCTTGGATAATACCCTCTTTCCCTTATTACAACTACAAAATAACCTTATCCCCCTATTTTATCCTCCATCCAAATCAAGTACTATTTTATCCCCCATTTTTTAATACTTCATCCAAACTATCTACTTTTTATCACCCCCTCTATAAACATCACATCAATGTGGGCCAACCCTTTAAAAATAATACCCCCTCTTATCTTATACCCCCTCAATAAC